>VYZT01019868.1:0-43716 GCA_013400735.1 Pomatostomus ruficeps | reverse complement strand
ACAAAAAACCATATTTGATTACTCTTACAAAAGGGGAAGCAAGTTGGAAGAGTGAACAAATACAAAGTTTTTATACAAAGATGGTAAAAATATGACTTATCACTTTTATTGGGAATACCATTTTCACTTTTTTATACCATAGCCGTGATTCACATTCAACTGCTTTTAAAAATAATATAGAATTAATGTAACAGTATCTCTATGACTTAAACCACATGATTTAGACAACTTTCTGAGCCCAATAGAGATCTTCCTATGGCCTGCGCCTTTATCACCTCTGAGATGCTAATATCACTTTTTTGCTTTGAGAGGTTCCCAGTTCCCTGACTTGTTCAGAAATGTTTAGGAAAAAGGGATTGACTACGAGAGTCTTTGTTTCACTGTATAAATGCATAAAAATCCAAGGAACACAAAAGTCAACTGACAGCTTCCCTGTCAAACAGACTGTTAAATTATTGTCAGCCTGAAAGCAATCAGTTATTCACTCTTTGCTGTAGCACTCTTTAATATATTGGGCATGGGAGTGAAGCTTAAGAGATCAAAGCACCAATTGCCATTTTGCCTTTATCCCTGCAGCATTTAAATGTTCTGTCTAGGGCATACACTTGAGTATCACTTAAACAACTTGGCAGAGATTGTGAGTTTTTGTATCATAACAGAATTTAATACTTATCCATGTTTCATGGAGACACCCCTAATCTGTAATTTGATTCCCTGGTGTTAGTTTTCATCTCCAAGCCTTATACAGCTGATGGCCTATATACCACAGGAGAATGTTTCCCTACCCAGTGTTTGACCATTCTCGCAGTAAAGAAATGCTTCCTAATGTCCAGTCTGAACCTTCCCCTGGTACAACACTCAACCATTCCCTCTCCTTTCACTGGGTACCAGGGAGAAGGATTCAGCAGGTACCTCTCCATTTCCCCTCCTCAGGAATCTGTAGAGGCCCATGACAATGCCCATCAGCAGCTCCTCACAGGACATGTCTTCCAGCAATGTCACCAGCTTTGTTGCCTTCCTCTAGAGGTCCTCACGGACCTCCACATCCTTAAATGGAGGGCCCAGAACTGCACACAGTTCTCCAGGTGAGGCTGCTCTAACATGCTGAATTAAACTAGTATCTGTATACACTCAGCAGATGTGGACCTTACACTTTTCCCTTCTCTGCTAAATACCTAAAGAAGGTATGGTGCAAACTTCATATCCCCTCCTGCAGCTGTACCGATATTTGGGATTGTCTGGGATGATTTGCAACTCTGTGTTTTCTGACTTTAACTATAAAGCATTGTGCATTACTATCAGAAAGAGTCATAAAATATAAATGTAGCTGTTCATCATTTCAGTATGAATATAAAGGGCACGTATAGAAGCCAGAAGGAGTAGCAACTTTAAATAGGACACTGTTCTCATGTGAAAATAAAGCCCAAATAATTCTTGATTTATATTTTAATTTTTGGTTCTCTGAACTCTTCTCTTAGAGATAGGGACGGAAAAGTTTTGTTTAGGAGTATGCAGCTTCTCTTTGTTGTCAGACATAGACATTCATAATAATAAACAGGTCAAACTTGAAGTTAAATAGAATTCTTACTCAAAAGGAGTGGTGTGTGCCATATCATCTTCCATGTTGTTGTGCAGCATTTTGTTTTCACTTACAGCACTAGCTGTGTGTTTCTTAAACCTGAGCCATCTCTTGGTTCATGTTTGCTTGAAAAGGTTTATGAAATTGAGAAGAATTTCAAACTTTCAGCAAACATTTAAGCTGAGTATTAAAGTTTCTCTGTTGTGCCATATCATGTGTTTTATTCCCTGTACTAGTCAAATATTCAATGTATAATCAGCAAATATCTGATTAATATCAGCTGCAGTGATCTTAAAGTCATATCCTTGTCAGATTGATATGCATAGTGAAGCTTTGCAATTTGAAAGTGAGGTATTGAAGGAGATATTGGTAGTAAAGGGTTCAATTTAGACTAAATAAATAACTCAGCAAGATTTTGTTCTTTTGGAGTCTTGCAAACTTGTGCCTATGGTTGAGGTTTGTCTCATCAAACACGAGCCATCTGAAAGCTAAGGCAGGCACTCTTAGGTGGCTGCCTAAGCTCTGCCTGTTGTGGATGCAGAGACAAACCTGCTCCAGGACAGCATAGTGTGCAGAACCTTGGCTTTTGTCTCAAGACAGGGCACACTGCCATTTGAAGATGCCTGTGTCTATCCACTGAACAGGAATACCAAGCAACCAGTGCAAACAGTAGACTTCACTTTAGGGAATAAGCAAGGATTTAGGCAAGTCCTTGGACCTGTCATCTGCTCAGTACACTGTTCTCGTCTGTAAGCTCCCTGACTTGGCTACAAATCTTTGTAGATGCTCATAAAGATTTCTAAACATGGAAATGGTTATTTATACACTAAGAGGTAGTTGCCGCTTATTTTTATGAAGGACTTTGGGAAAAAATAACGTTTTTCCCATAGTTTACATTTGCAGTTGTTTGCCAGGGACTGACTGTTTAGAATGAATTGATTTCAAGTGTGATTGTATTTCTAGGGTGGACCTTCTCCTCACTGGTCCGCACATGGTCTTGTCCAGTGTCAGGGGAACTTACCTCCCCAGCAGCACGCTAGAGGATAGGAATTCAGAATTTGTTTTCACTCTCTCCCTCCTATTTAAGTCCAGAGAAGGACATTTTTATTTAGGAACTGGAATCACCATGATCATTGAAGCCAAAAATATTTTTATTCATTAATTCAGTGGAAGAAAGGTTGTTCTCTAAAACCACTGCTGTTAGCAGTAAGTAGAAAGATTTTATGATGTGTGTGTTGGCGATAACACTGTTAACTGAAAGAGGTTTTCAGATTCTTCACCTGTAATATAACATGAAGAATCCAGCTTTCATGCAGTCATGCACCAACAGCTATGTTTAACAAAAGCTTTAAACTCTCAGATTTAAGCAATAATTTTGATTATGACTATATTGATATAAACCAGGCCTGAAATATAACAGCAGGATTCTCTGTGGAGAATGAGTGCTAGAAATGAAAACCAATGTTTAGTGAGATGTCCCAGCACAAGTGTGGAGGGCCTTTTGTGACTGAGATCCAACGTGTCACTTTTTACATGTGCTTGGATAGCGTTGTGTGTACCAGGGAGGTATCTGGAAGAAGCAGAATCCAGGCTTGCTTATATGAGAAGCTGGCAGTGTTATTGCATAATGGGAGCTGTTGGCAATTCTCTGTTGAAATGCCATGTACCATACTTGCTACTGGCTCTATTCAGTGGTGCAGATTTCTTTTCTGAATATCATCAAAAGCATTCACTAATTCATGTACAGTTTTCATTTAAGTCAGTAAAAAGTGTCTTTGACTTATGTATGTAAATTAGACAGACAAAGGCAGCCCATTAAACTAAGCACAAACAACTCTTTTGACAAATATATATTGATTTTTTGATCAATAACTAGCAAATTATGGTTTTAATTTTTCCTGATGTGTGTGAATGTGAGCTCCTGATACCACTAGGCAGATAAGGGAAAGTGCAGGATTATTTAGAAAAGTAATCTGACAAACAATATTCATACAATTCATTCAGGCATGCAGTTCTCATTGATTGAATATTATGAATAGTGTGGTAGGGTTTTAGTCATCACAAGGAAATCAAGCCATAAAGCTTGTTCATTTTGTAACATGAACTAGTCTTTCCATCATGAGATAGAAAAACTGCATAAAACTGAAAGTGTTCGGTTTTCCTTCAAAATAAATCTAACACAGACTTTCAAAACGTTAAAAAAAGGGTGTGAAGAAGTATAATTCAATTTTCAGTTTCAAGGCAATTTTGGCTGGCTTGACTGAAGAAAAGATTTCTATAAAGGTAGCATGACTTTCTAGTTTTTACTGATTTCAAACCACAAATATTTGGAATGAACTTGAAAAATGTTCTTAAAGGGAAAGTTAATGGCAGTTTGCATTCTCCTTCCTCCTTTACTAGATAAACCATATTATCAGTGAATGAAAATCACACGAGTTTAAAAGCTTTGCAGTGTTCTACTTTCTTTTCAGTTCAGCATTACTTGCAGGCCATCCTGCAAGTAACATCTTGGTTTGATGTCATCAATGCAGTAATTGACACCTATAATGAGGCTGACTGTTCCCATTTACAACTAAAGTCACTGTTAAAGAGGCACCAGACCACACACATGGTAAGTTAGAGGACATGGATCACAGCTTGTTGAAAGAAGTCTTTTCTTTGTAAATTTTTTAAAATCTCATTTGTATACCCTCTTCCACCTGAACTCCATGAGAGAATGATGGGATATTCTATCAGACTCTTAAAAAAAAATATTATCTTCTATTTATGTCCCTAGCAAAGACTCATGAAGATAACAGGATGATGAGACTAGAACCAGAGCAAAAGACAGTACAGAAAGGTGGGGGTGGAAGAGTGAGAGCAGCAAGGGGAGGCACTGAAGTAAAAGTAAAATATAAGGGAGACTGAATTCAGCAGTCACAGAATGACAAAAGGAATAATTATTCACGAGGGAGACCTTGCCAGATGGAAACAAGACTAGAAAAATAAAGATTGTTTGAACAGGGCCAAAGGAAGGTGAGCAATATCCTTGCTGAGAGAACATTAACGGAAATGAGCTGATAAGTGTGATTTGCAATTCTGTCAGTACACTTATGTCTTCTCAGACCTACTACAGGTCCTAGAATTCCTTGTGTAATTTCTCCAGTGAAAATTTTCAACTTTATCTAAACTGGCAAAAAAGAGTATCCCTTCTTATGTTTTGCTCGTGTCTGCAAATGTCAGCTTCATGTTTGTTATAATGTCCAAAATTTTCATGTCCCTTTTTATTTTCCCTTCTCCAGTAGAGTTCTGGCAAGAGTAAATGTGCAATTTGATTCAAAAGGAAATTGGTTTAAAACAGGGAAATTCATATTTCATCTGGGGACAAAGAAATGTTATCTTTAATTTTCACCAGTTGACTAGAGTTCATGGTACAGAATTGGATTCAGTTCATAGAACCTACCTGAAGCATGTGTAAAATTGTTTGAGAGAATTCTGAAGTGACAACAGGGTGCTATATTAGTAAGAAGTGAAGGGATGAAAGATTTGACTTCATTTGATGCCTTAAGATTTAGTTTTTGTATTTCTTAGACTCTGTACTACTTTAGTGTAGCTCTAAAACTCCATATAGTCTGTTAGCTCCTGTTCTCACATTCTAGTTAGACATAACAAATCTTCTCTAGGCCTGGACTCAAGGACACCTTGCTGTTCCAGGCCCCAAAGTATGTAAACTAAAGCTCTAAAAGGAGAAAACAGACTTAAAGTAAATTACATCATCATTTGAAACTGTAATTAGACAATTAACTTTGATTTGTAAATTGATCAAAACTTATAAAAATGTAAAAAACCTGTGACCCAAAGTCCATCTTGGGTGTGGCTCTCCCAGAGAGGGCTTTTGTCTGCCCAAGGTGTACCTATTAAAAGCCCTTCAATAAATACCCATTTTATTCACTTCATCTTGTCTAGCCTCTGTTCTAGGTAGCCTCCATCTCTCAGGCATAACATTTAATACTGAACTGACAGGAATTATGTGGCTTTAGAGTCTGCGTTACGTTTCTGTTGACTAAATGTAAAGCTACTTTTTCCTCACAGAGATCTCAGAGTACTTTTAATTTAAATGGTAGTATGTGCAATTAAAATTCAAACAGCCAAGAAATCAAAAAGAAAACAAAAGTATTAATCTCTTGTAATGTAGAGATATATTGTTTTTTGAATTTTCACTAGAATATTCTTGAAAGATCATGAAAGGAGATAGTCATGGTCTGTTAATCACACAAAACCTCTAACCATATAAAATTCAATTTCCCAAATATCTTTCTAGAACGTGAAAGTCTGCACAGTTTACGGAGCTTTAAATTTCATATAAATGAAACAATATGATTGGAACATGTGTTGATATGTAAGGGGTGGAAGTTTCCCTTCCCTAACTGCATCACATAAAGTGATCAAAAAGCGTGACATTTTCAATAGTACTGAAAAATGAGTACGACTTGAGAATAAATATTTAGATTATAGTTATCTGGTAAATGTGTCCAAACTGTCAACTATCTACTATTTGTATAATGCCGTGAAGGGTGAAGTAAGTAATGATCTATGCCTTTAAAAAACAATGAAGGAGTTAAATCTAAGATAGTTTCTTGCTTAGCTGAACTTCTGAGATTAACACATGCTTTAAAAGGGTCTTAATCAGATTCTGTTCAGTTTACCTTTTCCTCTGTGGGTCCCCATTCCTGCCATCAGTCTAGTGCAAGACAGGCAATTGTGGCATGTCTGATATTCAGACTGACACCAGAAGTGGTCATGGAATTAAGTACTGGAAACAGTGCAAAGAATGAGACTGGTGAATAAAATTAACAAAATTCCTGCTTGCAGAGCCTGAAACAGTTGCAAAATCAAGTACCAAAGAAGAAATGTTTCAGGAAACCCATAGAAAACAAACTCTAGACAAGTTACTTGACACTTCTGATGTCAGGATGTGGAAAAAATAACTCCATAGAAAGACACACTTAGATGAAACTTCTGAGGAATAGCTTACCTTTAAGTGCAGTTCATAAGAGAATACTGCATCCATTGATGGGATTGGCAAGCTGAGGAAACAGTTCTCTATATGATTATGCTCAAAATAGCTACAAGAAAAATGACAGCTACGGGCAATTTGACTTTAGGAAAACTGTTTGGTAGGGTGTATGTGACAGCTGAAGAGCAGATGAAAGTTGCACCACGCAGATGATAAAACAAAGAGGTGTGATCAAGAATTAAGTTGATTGGAGGATTGGATGCAACAGCAAAAGAACAACCTTGCAGAGCTTTTAAATGGAGGTGTGTAGCAACCTCAGATTCACAGCTATTAGAAAAATAAAGTGCCTGGGAGAAGGACGAATAAGTACAAAGCAGAAAAATACAGTGCAACTGAGAAATACCTGTTTTGAGAGCAAATTGTTATATTCTGTTCAACTCTAATACAGAGTAAGGAGAAGGAAAGAAATGTGGCCACTTTATTTTAATAAATTTTGACATTTTCATAAAAGTAAAAACTGGCATTAAAATGTAAAAATATGAAACAAAACCGAGGAAGCAAGTTTTCTATGTCATAGCTTTAGTGGTATTTGAGAGTGGTTAGATTGTGGATGGAATATCTTTCACACATTACAGAAATGCAATGGCAAATAGAAGGACATTTGTTATTGCACAGAAACCATGCAATAAAACATAGCAGCAGTCTTGAGCATACCTGGCCTCAGGTTCATTTTACTCAGGTCCTGGCCCTGGGAACCTCACAGCCCACCTGCCTCACACATAGACATACTCCAGCAAATGGGTGGCTCTCAACCAAACAATTCACACACACCATCTCATCAGTCCTTTGCTTGGATCTCTAGGTCCCTGCCGTAGCCAGCTGTCAGGTGCTCCGGTCTCTCCAGTATCCAGCATAGACTTATGGCTGCTTCAGTAGCTGTCTCCCAAATCTCGTGCACACATGAAGAATACAGAGTCCTTCCACCTGGGAAAATAAATAGAGTTTGGTAAGACAGGGTAGGCTGCACTGATCAGCCATGTCTGTTCAAACACATGGTCAGACAAGTGTCCTGACTGGGTCCTGTTACATGTGACTGTACCCCTTAAGTGCCTTATTTATTTTCCCATCCTTGTTTGTTTCTCCACAAACCAGCTTGATCTTTCCCTTCCTCCGTCCTTAGTTCTTCCCATAAAACATGTCATAATAAGCCTTGTACCATCCCAAGATTCTCTTCTGTACCAATAATCACAGAATCACAGAATGGGTAAGATTGGAAGGGACCACAATATGTCATCTGGTCCAAAATCCCTGCTCAGGGTCATCCTAGAGTACATGACACAGGAATGAGTCCATACAGTTCTTGAATATATCCAGTGAGGGAGATTCCACAATGTCTCTGTGCTGTTTCAGTCCTCAGTCACCTGCACAGCAAAGAAATTCTTCCTCATGTTCAGGTCGAACTTCCTGTGCATCAGTTTTTGCCCATTGCCTCTTGTCCTATTGCTTAGCACTACCAAGAAGAGCTCAGAAACTTCCTTTTGGCAACCTGCCTTCAGATGCTGAAAGATATTGATGAGTTCCCCTCTCAGTCATGTCTTCTCAAGCCTGAACAGGCCCAGCTCCTTCAGCCTTTTCTTGTAAAAGAGTTGCTTCAGTCCCTTAATCATCTTTTCCAGCCTCCGCTGGACCTGCTCCAGGAGCTCCATGTTTCTCTTGTACTGAGGAGCCCACGACTGCCATGTTTGGGGATGTGTAGCAGTAGGCAGTGAGGTGAATCAGAAAACTTCTTGACTAGACTCATCATGATGGATTACGCACTAGTCCATGGATCTCCCAGGACATCTCTGGAAAGGCCTAGTGAGAAGCTTAAGTCTCTGATAGGGTTAAAAGGAGATCTTCAGCACAAAAACTCTGAAAGCACAGGAAGGAGGAAAGGATGTACATATATATCAGCAAGGAATAAAACAAAGTGTTATTTTTCTGTTGACTAATGAGATTTATCCACCATATACTAGTTAGATTCACTGGACTGGAATCTGAAATCTGGAAGTCAGACAAAGCCTGTTTTATTCATAATGTTAAATGTCAATATAAATAAATAGTGTTAGTAGCTTTTCTCTATTAAAAGTCCTTGTGTGCTTTCATAACTGCAAACACATTTTTTGTAATTATTGATTTTCCTGAGAAGAACACAGCTCCTCGACAGAATTGTAGGCAGGTTTGTACTGTATTATATTTTAAATTAGGAATCTTTCTGCTTTTTATTAAGTCTGCAGAAAATGTACAGTATAAAAGATAGGTTTGTTCACTTCCTTTTTTCAATTTTTGTATATTTTTGGGCAGAAGCCTGTCTATGATTATCCATTATTTTTTAAAATCTAGACTTTTTGGTAGTTAATGGAAAATATTGCATGCAAAGGCAGCTACTTGTTATCATTAATAAAGGCGAATGGCTTCAGAAGAAAAACTGTCTTAGCATATTTAACCATAGAGATTTAATCAAAACACTTATAAATGTTTCAGATAAAGTATATAAAAGCCTAAACACATTTATTTATAGAAAATGAGACAGAGCTACACAGCTGGGCTTGTAAGATCATTTGTTTATAATTTATGTCATTTTGGGACAGAAGAAAACCAAAGACTTTCATCAAATAATGAAAATGTAACCATGTTGTATGTGATGCAAATAGGACCAAGGGAACTGGAAAATGGTGGACTATCCTGAGAGGAAATAAAAATCATGAATACTTTGCCATGCATGCCACATGGAAGCCAGTAATACAAAACAGCTAACAGCAGTCTCTTTTCACTTTATGTGAGAGACAAGACCAGAAAGTATTGAATATCTAATTAAAATCACTGCTTATAAAAGGCAGGAGTGGAAGTAAGCTCAAATTAGTCTATACTGACAGCATGGAAAAGTTTTATCTCAAGGATGTAAAAGGACTGTTTTTTATGTTTTCATAGACTATTCAGTCAGCTGAGGCATTTTCAAGAAGCTTTGGTGTCTGAAATACCCTAATTTGTCAAAAAATGTGTTTCTAAAAAAACTAAGTGTCACCAAATTCCTTAATTAAAACCAAACATTGCTGCAGCGCTTTCCGGGGGGACACCACGCGTCCATCCGTGGTTCCAGGGGCTGTCCAGGCTGCTCCAAGGCATGGGAGGGCTGGCGAAGTTCCTGTAGGGGTTCACCCAACCCACCGATGTTCCAGGTGCGCCAAAGAAGGAGAGACGGGCAGAGGGGCTTCCCAGATGGTTTATTCAGCACCAGTGTCGTGCCGGGGAAGCACTGACATAGCGTGTTACAGTTACATAAATACAGACACGAGGGGATGGGGGAAGGGTACAACATCCAATTGGCGGGGTGCTAGGTTTGAATTTGGCGGGCTTTGTGTAGGATTACACAATACAGAGCCCTCCAGGGGGTGGAGGACTGATACCGAGGAGGGGGTAGGGTACATAGCAGAGCCTGGCCATGAAATAGACCAAAACTGGCCAGGGCATACTGCAACAAAACATGTTTTAAATAAATCAATATTTGGATTGAAGTGTTGATAAATTATGATCTTTCCATCACTTGACCTGGTGTCTTCTTCTGAAACCAAGGTAACCATAGTAACAGATTAAATAAACAAAAGAGTATGTAAAACTTTTGAATGCCCAAACTGTTTTTATTTTTATTGTGAAGGTTGGTTGAGATTTTTGTCTGATACAATGCACTGAAATTCTATTCACAGCAAATAAGCATCTGCAATTTTTGACTTGAAAATATTGGACTATAATTTCAGACTTAAAATATGCCTTTTATTTATATTTCAGAATAAATTTCTTAATTGTCAGAGATACGCATTTCCATTTTTATTCTGTTTTCTAAGAAGGAAAATTATATATCTCAAAGCTTCATTACTGCATTCTAATTGTCTTGAAAAAAAATTGGTTTTGTACTATGGCTCCAGGGCATGTATAGAATTATAGAATCATTTATGTTGGAAAAAACCCTTTAAGATCATCAAATCCAACTGCCAAGCCCATAACTAAACCCCTTCCCTATTTATTGCAGTGAAGTGGGCTTTTTGCTGAGAAAATGAACCAACAGGCTAAATATTGACATTTATCTTGATCTTTGTGGTTGGAACAGTCAGAGGCACTCATGAGAACAAAGATGGCATCATTAATAGAATTGTAGAATGCCTTGGGCTGAAATAGATACTAAAGATCCTCTCGTTCCAACCCCTCACACAGTGTCATGGACAGGGATGCCACCCACTGGATCAGGTTATAATGAGCTGGGTTACAGCAGCGACAAACATGTCATGATTGCATCACTTTGGAGATCAAAGGTTGTTTATGTACCAGCGGTAGCATAATTCTGTAGCATGCCATCGCAGATAGATTAGTTAACACATGGAGCTGGTAAAGGTGAGACTGACCAGCTCATAGCTCTCTGGGTCCTCCTTTTCCTTTTGAAGGCCAGGGTGGCATTTGCCATCTTCCGACCCTCAGGCACCTCTCCTGGTCTCCATGACCCTTCAAAGATGATTGTGCGTGGCCTCACTGTGGTATGCACCAGCTCTCTCAGGACTGGTAGGTGCCCATGGGCTCATCAGGGCCCAATGGACTTGTGGATGTCAAATTAACCTAAGTGTCCCACTCTTGAACAAGGGGAAGTCTTCCTTCCAACACTCCTTTACCCTGGTCTCCTGGGTCAGATACTCCTGAGAGCTGGTTTTGTCAATGAAGAACAGTGCAAAGAGGGCATTCAATAACTCTGTCTTCTCTGCATCCTCTGTTGCCAGGGACCCCCTCCACAAAGTAACAGGCCCACATTTATCCTTAGTTTTCCTTTTGTTATTGATTTATTTGAAGAATCCTTTCTTCTTGTCCTTGATATCTTCGGCCAGTTTTAATTCCAGATGGGCCTTAGCCTTCCTTGTCTCGTTTCTACTTACTCTGACACCCTCTCTATATTCATTCCAAGTGGCCTGACCCTGCTTTCATCTCCTGTGTATTTCCTGCTTACACTTCAATAATGACAGGAGTTCTTTATNGCTTTCATCTCCTGTGTATTTCCTGCTTACACTTCAATAATGACAGGAGTTCTTTATTCATCCTTGGAGGTCTCTTCCTCCCTTTGCTCGATTTGTTCCCACATCAGGGTGCATATTTCTTGAGCCTCGAGGAAGTGATCTGTGAATATCAACCACCCCTCTTGGACACCTTTTCCCTGCAGGGCCTATTTCCGCAGGATTCTTCCAAGAAGATCCCTGAAAAGGCTAAAGAGACCTCTCTGAAGTCCAGGGTTTCATCTTGCTTGTTTGCTCTGCTCCCTCCTCGCCCAATAGTGAACTCCACAATCTCACTGTCACTGCAGCCAAGACTGCGCCCAACATTCACATCTCCAGTGAGGCCTTTCCTGTTAGTACAGTAACAGCACACCATTCCTTGCAGGATCCTCCAGTACCTGTGCAGGAAGTCGTCCCCAGTATTTTCCAGGAACCTCCTGAACTGTTTGTGCTTTGCTGTGTTGCATCACCAGCAGATGTAGGGTTATGTTTTTGGCTGCTTGGACTTGCTCAGGGTATTTCCTCTTAAGCTCTTTAGAGATAGTTCAGGAGGGGCCAACACGCTTGCTAAAACCTAAAGATGATTGCTAAATCAGTAGAAAAGCATACAGTTCTGTGCAAAACTAATCTAGTGCCATGACCTGGTTTCACCCAGAAGTATGGTACTTGGTGATGGATATGTCATTGCACAAAGCTGTGCTTTTAACTACTGATATAAAAGATGAATGTCAATAAGCAAAGACTAATTGCAAATTCCACAGAAGTATTATATCTATGTGAACTTGGCACTGAATGCCAGAACTAGCTGAGCTAAGGATATCAGAAAGCTACAGTTATACTACCAGCTTTCAGCTTTTTGCTCACCTCCTAGACATTACTCTAACATATAGGTGGAAAAACAATAAAGAGTTGGAGAGCATTCTATCTCATTACATCAGGATTTGGGATAGGTTTTCCATTCTTGCTTGCTTTCACCCTCAGGCAAAATACAATTCAGCTATTCAGGCTTTAACATGAGTTTTACACAATTTCTTGACACTGCTTGAAACAATCTCACTTATATTACAGGTGAACCAAAAAGAACTGGTCCATTTAGTACTCGGCTCTCATCTACATTATGTTATTTATTTTATTTCCCATATTAATTTCACCAAAATCCACATTTTCCCTCTTCATGTACATGGGAAAGACTATAGGGAAATTTTCATTCTTTTGTGTTAATGTACTTGCATTACAATTCTGCTGGCCAAGTTGGAATTAATCATTGACTCTCAAAAATACAGTTTATTTTCTTTAATATTTTGACTTTTGCAAGTTTCTCTTTGGTTATTCCTTTCAATATTTAGAAACAGACAGGAAAAAGAATGTTTAAAACAAAAAACAGTAGCTAGCTTTAAAAAAAAAAAATTTAGCTTTTCCAGTTAAAGTATTGGTTTTATAATTGGCTTGCATAAGAGGAAGAGGAGTAGAAGCATCAAAATATGAAAAGAAAGCAAATTCATGGTGAAGTTCGCTGCTTGGGTGGAGACTGAATGAACAGATCTTGTAAGTGGTGTGTAGAATTTGTAAATTATAGTTGCAAATTTGCACTGAATTCCATGTGTGAAAGGGCAATTGCTTTTTGACTGCTTCGTTCTCATGAGAAGAGACTAAAAAGCAGAGACTTGCCTTGCTTCTTGGCACGCAACAACCTGCAAATTGCAAGGCTTTCTTATGCCAGTTTAGTACTGTTTATTCAAATCACCAGCTTTTCTGCTCCTCAGGCCTACTCTGCACTCATCTTTCCAAGGAAGGGTGAGACAGAGGTGGCCTGGGTAACATCAATGGGTAAAATGAGGTAGGGATACAACCCAGTGAAGGTACATCCAACCTGTCTTTCTGAACTTAAAAAAAGAGAGGAGACAAACTTGCTCTGGGTGCACAGACTAACCATTTCTAAGTATTGAACTCCAAAACATTTGTGAAGATAGACAGGACTTTCTTCAAAAAATTTCCTTTAACCTTGTTTGGCTTCTGCAGGTTTACCTCTAAATCCATGCATTTCAAATCAAGAATAGTAAAATAGTNAGGCTGCTGGAGCTCCAGGAAGAATCTTCCTCAACCTTGGGCTTCTGTCCTTGGATTGCCAACAGAGCGGGAAGAGACTGTCCGTGAGTTTGTCTGTTCTTATTTGTTGGGGGTTACCATTGTTGGGGTTTTTTTTATATATATATATATATATATAGATATATTAGTAAAGGACTGTTATTCCTCTTTTCTCATACCATTGCCTGAAAGCCTCTTGATTTCAAAAATTTTACCAATTCAGAGGGAAGGGGATTGCATTTTCCTATTCTGAAGGGGGGCTTCTGCCTTCTTCAGCAAATACCTGTCTTTGAAACCAAGACATACTGTTAATCAAGATGAAAACAATGACTGTTGTAAATAAAGTGATTTTGTCCTTAAATCTCACTCTAAATCAAAAAATGGCCAGGTCTGGTGAGGAACCCCAGTATTGCTTTAAAACCACCCTCTTCAGGACTTTTAGCAGAAAGGAGATAGAGCTGAGGAAGATCTGTCCGTGTAAGCAGATTGTATTTCCCTTTTTTTTACTTGAGAGATTAAATATTGCTTAGTTTTTATGTTCTCCTATTGCTACAACTCTTCTTCTAAGGGGAGCTAGCACTAATTCTCCTTCTGAAACAGTAGAAATTCTATGAATTTTTATCCATACTATTTCATTGAAATAACATTAAGAGATCATCTATGTGAATCTCTTCAAACACTTGCTGAAACTTTGCTAATTTGGTGTGTATGATTATGGTGCCCTTGTGCCTTCAATGGAAAAAGAATCATTCCATGAACATTGTTGTTTTAATTTTTTCTATCCATTACCTTCCTTTGGGGGAGAAGAAGGATGAAAAGAAAGGAAGGGAGCTGGAGAAAGCTGGAGAAAGAAGGCAAGATACAAATAAAGGCTTAGACATGTAGTGCTGTAAAAAATTTAGCACTGTACAAATTAAAACATTTGTGTTTTAAGGTCTTTCTCCTAACAGAAAGTTTACCATTTTTCAAAACAACATTGAAAATAAACCTCAGATTTTTTGCTCTTGAAAATGAACTGTTAATGAATTCAGATGTCTGTGGCTTCTCAGATACTTATGCAATTTGACAATGTTATCCCTCAGCCAGTATTTATGAGCTGCTTCCTGGACTGTAACTTCACACACTGCCACCAGCTGTCTTAAAATTAGGAGCAGTTTGTCCCTGAGTTCCAGGAGGAGGGCATGGAGAGTACCCCCAGCTTGACTATAGCACATATCCTTTTCCTCTGTCAGCTTTTCCCTTGTCCTCTGTCAACCTTCACTGACTTTGAAGGTTTCTGTGGCCTTTGGGCTTTCTGATTTCACAAACAGAATAAATTGCATTAATTTCATCTCTGGGGGCCAGTCAGGCACCCAGAGATGTTATGTGATGTACAGGCAAAACCCAAAATTAGGTGTTTGAATGTATTTCCAAGCAGAAATACCTGTGACAGTGATGCAGAAAGTTAATATGAAAATAAGTAGTAAAAATATCCATAAAACTAACACAGAAGTTTATATTTAAAGATCCCTCCACTGAGAAAATTACCTTGTTAACTGTATCCAGTTGAATTATTTTGTGATTAAGCATAAGCACATCTAACAGACTGCAGATGGCATTGCTCTTCAAAATTGAAGAAAAAACTTTCCTTATAGCATCTGGCATAGATAGAACCAAGTAGACAGAAACCACTGCTGGCATTTTTGAATACTTACTTTTTTAAAGAACGTATCAGAAGTTTTGTGTATTCTCTATTATTCTAGGGAAAACAGAAGAAGAGTTGACTTGGCTTATATCTTTTGGATTTTTCGTCATGGGAGAAGAACTCATTTAGCTGCTGGAATGTCTTAAAGACCTTTTGACCATGGCTTAAAACTGCTAGACAACAGACCTAAAGAGAAGTTATCAAAGGTTTTTGGGGTCCTCTGCTCTGTAAAATCTTGTTCCAAAGGTGACCATACATGACTGAAAAATGTAAAAAAATTCTTTAATAAGAAAACATAAGTATCATGTAAATTGGTACAAATTTACCACAGAAACTTTGCTCCTTTCAAGTTTTCTCTTCTGAGGCCCTTTTCTACATCTATTAATACAAATGAATGTATTTTATACTGCATAGACATTCCTACAAGCTAGAGAAAATATGAAAATGCATAATTTTCTAAGCAATTGTCTCAATTAGAAGATAATAGACATTCATATATGGTTAAACTTTCTGCATATCTGTGCCAATGAAAGGTTCTATTAAATACTTGGAGATATTTGTAAAATGAACTTTTTCTTACGCCAGGCATCTTGTAAGAGTGTAAGACTACCTTAAAGGACTTTTGTTCCTTTCTACAGTTCTGTTTACATTACAACCCTCAGGGAGCTTTTTCCTACTGAAAAATGTGTGTACAAAACAAAGGGGAAAGAGAATATGACAGAATAGAAGCTGAATAATGGCTGACAGCAGAAAGAATATAATTAAGGGTTAGTAGGGCAGTAGATATTGTTTAGAAAAAAAGCTCTCTGGGCTTTAATACTACCACTGCTGTTGATCTTATCACTGATTTAGGAATACCATCCATTATTTCTAACAACTTCTGCCATCTGTAAATAGAAGGTGATGGTGACCTACTCAACATTAATGAAAAATACAATATGAGAATTATTTTGACACCTTTACTTCTGTAGTATGCCTTTACATACTTATTTAACAAATGTTTAAAACTGTCTCAACAGTTAGGGGTGGGTGAACACATTAGATAAAATAATGGAATTTTATATTTCTTTAAATTTGAATTGGACCTCTGACTCTTTGCTTTGTTTTCTTGAGGTGATTTTTCATGTGTATGTGCTCTAAACTTCCTGGTTTCAGTGGGCCATAAAAACAGATGTGCTGAAATACAAACACGACAAAAAGCTTGCTTTTGTGGTATTTCCAGGCTGAAGGGAAGCCAAAGATGTTAGAAATCTCTTGAGAAATCCTATTTCCAGCTAGCTTTTGCAGACAGATTTGTCTTTCATTTCTTTTATGACTGTAACCCAATATGGACAGTAAATAGCAGAATTCACACATATTCTATCTGTTATTGGGTCACATTCCTACAGGGTGGTAAGGAGAACTTCATGGAGAAAGGTAATTGCTTTCCCTGAAGGGTTTTCCATAATCTAAAGCTTGGTTTCAGTTTTATTTTTTTTTTTAATGAAAGCAAAAGATATTAACACTCCTGTGAAAAGGGGAAGCTCCTCATCCCGTGATGTGAGAGTGCATGATGGATCCTTGAAGTGCAGCCTGGTCACAAAAAATCAAGAAGAATTTAATCTGAATTTGATCTGGTTCTCATCAGAATTTTATTGAAATCAAGTAAATTTTGTGAATCATTGTGTCCTGAACTTGTAAATTCTGCAGAAAACACAGCATTCTGGAATTTCTTTCATCCTTTTGAGGTTCAGGTACTCTAAGAAGACACAAGTTCTGTATTTGTTGAGATTCAAGCTTCAAGTGATTCAGATCAGCTTAAAAGAAACCTCTGTGTCTGGTTCAGCTACACAAAACCCAAAACCTTGTTCTGTTTAAGTTGTCCATCTGATGTTGTGAGATTAGAGGACCCATAGCACAACTGAGTCCATCCAGCCTGCCAGCTAGAACCCATGAGAGTTATGAATCTCTGATGCATCCATGATGCCAGATGCAAATCTATGAGAGATGTGGAGCAGTCAGGTATCAGTCAGTAACCTCAACATCTTGGGAATTTCTAGAGTTCTGGAACATCTCTAACACGCATGTAGACACCTACGTGTAGAAGATCTGGAACTCAGACTCACATCTTTAAGGTAAATCATAGAAAAGAAGCTACCATTGAATAGTTTTTGGTTCAGAGATAGGTTTGGGATTATATTTATGTCTTGAGACGGAATATAGTTCATATCACCTTAAAAATTAAGGCACTTAAACTATTATTTGATGATGCAGTTTTTATTGCTGTTGCTACTGTTATAAAAAGCTTCATGTTTTAAACATAAACCTCCAATAGAGAATATAATGGCTTTGGAAGCTTCACATCCCTTTTGGTTTTACTGTGCAGATTAAGCAAATCAGAAAAGTAGAACATTACTTTTGTTATTACATTTAGAACATGTTATTTCCTTTCTGTTTTCTTTCCATCTTGAGTTACCATCATAAAGGAAATTATAAGCAAATCTGTCTTCAAAAATAGGCTGGAAATAGGCTTTCTCACAAAGATCTGTTTTGGCATTGCAACTTGCGGTTGCTATTTTGAATTCCTTTCAAAATAAGTAGAAATACTGTTGATTTCCTGGTAGGTAATGGTGTCTACATGAAGGCCTTTTTTAGATTATCACACACTAATAAATAAATAAACTCCTAAAAATATGTGTTATGCTGGTGTTCATGTCTGCCTCTGGGTTATGGACAAAGTATAAGAAAGTCACAGAGGTGTTGTTTGGCTCTGAATTGTAAAGTTACAGATAAGTAAAGCTTAGGTTTTCTTATTTTCTTCTTAATGTTTATACTAGACACTTTTGAAACATCCGTTGTAGAAAGATTGAATCTAAGATGCCATTTCCAGAATTGTTGCAGTGTGCTCTGGCCAGTTTCGGTTTACCTCGTGGCCAGGCTCTGCTATCTCCCCCCTCCTCCCCTCGGTATCCAGTTTCCCCTCCTGGAGGGCTCTGTATTTTGCAATCCTATACAAAGCCTGCCAAATTCAAACCCCTCACTCCTACCTCATAGGAATTTTGTACCCTTCCCCTGCCCCCTCATGTTGGTATATATATAACTGTAACACACTGTGCCAGTGCTTCCCTGGCACAATCCTGGTGCCCGAATAAACATCTGGGAAAGCCCCTCCGCGTGTCTCTCCTTCCTCAGCACGCTTGTGACAGCGGTGGACTAGGTGAAACCTTGCTGGACCTTCAACAGTCTTCCCACCCCCCGAAGCAGCCTGCCAGCCCCTGGAACCACGAGTGGACACCCGGTGCCTCCACCAGAGGCATTGCAGCACAGAATGCCAGAAGGGACCATTTTGATAATTTAATTTGACCTCCAACATCACCTAAGCCATAGGCTTTCTCTACTTTGAACTAGAACATGGCTCTCAGAGATATATCTTCTCCAGAAGGGTTCTTAAAATTGTTAGCAAAATATTACTCTGATTAATTAGTTTCAAAGGAAAAATGTCCATCAAACAAGCCTTCAATTCTTCTCTAAGCTGAATTTATCCAAATTTACCATCCAAGGATTATTCTGGTGTTGCAGATTTCTCTGACAAAGAATTCTGTATTGAAAAATGTTGTTCCATGTCAATGGTTTTATGGCTGTAGTTGAGACACTAACTTTCTCTTGAAATATTTATATTGGTCTCTTCAAATTTTTAATTGTAAAATATTGTTTCCAATCCTCCAGGCATTCTTCTGACTTTTCCCTGAATACTTATACATATCAACACCTTTCCTTAAACTTTTGTACTGATTCTGGCTGAGATAAAGTTAGTTTTCTACATAATAGCCAGTACTAGGCTATCTTGCAGATTTGTGCTGAAAAAATGTTGATAATGTATAGATGTTTTCATTATTGCTGAGCAGGACTTACACAGACCCAAGGACTTTCCTGTTTCTTACCTTTCTATTCTGTCCCCCACCCCACTGAAGAGGGAGTTGAATGTGCTTTAGCTTTCTATAGGAGTTAAAACACAACAATGTGGATATCCAATTGTCCATAACATTCCAACTGGACAAATACCTGTGCCAGATTTGGATGCAAGGTAGCCATTCTGCTAAAACACCACTGAGACCTGAAACAATATTTCTGATATAGCAATTTTGTGAAGGACAAAAAGATATTATATACCAGTTCTGGCTCTTCATGTACTTGCCCTTACCTTTCTGATGTACTCTGCTTCCTTCTTATTGAATAAAAAAAGGTCTTTTTAGAAAATCTGTTACAGTTCCGTAGGATATGGTTGACATTTGTTGATATGGAAATGTGAAGCATGAGGTCATGTTTTGAGTTTATGGCCAGCCCACCAAAAACCGCATGATTTACATTTGTCTACAGAAAAGGAGATCCTGTCCTTCAAAGTACAACAGTATTTCCAAAGGAATTTTGTCACCAATAGATAGGTTATACTACAAAATAGGCAATACGTATACCAAACAAATTTTGCTAAAGTAGCAATGGCGAAATAATTTAATCTGAATGATGCAATTGTTGAAGGAACTCTGTGTAGGTAACTAATTTAGTAGCAAATATTCATGTCTGGACTCGGTATAAAATTGTGTCTGTAAAATAGTATGCAGTTTTATCTGGTTCATTATTTAAAAACGTAGGTTATCTACCAAATGTAGAGTGCCTGCAGATGTTAAAGACAACTCTGGGATGAAGCACTGCAACCACTTTAGTGCTCCAGCACTTTACAGTCTTTCAGAGAGCAGGATGTGAAGAAAAATGTTATATCCAGTTGAAACTTAGCCAAGAAAACAGAAATTACTTATTTGAATCTCTTTTCTTCAGATGTTACCAGCTCAGCATGATGGCACATTTCACACTGAGAGAGCTTGTGTCATTGTAGAGTCAAAGGGAAAGGAATCATTGTCTGATTTGTCAGCATTTCTTCAAGCTGGATGCATGATATTCCTTTGAGATTTCTGATTCTGTTGCTAGCCAGACCCATTCCTTCTGAACATACGAGATCTGACAGAAATGTAGTCTGAGTGGCATATCTGCAAGTTATTACTATAAATTGCAGGAAATTAATGTGTCTAATTTCCACTTATTTCACTATATTACCTATTTAATACAGTTTCCAGTAAGACATATGGATGTTTTGCTTCTAAACCTGAAATAAGAACTGTTTTATTAGTCCTCACCAAAGTGCATTCAGATCATGGTGCCATGTTCTACCTGCCACTGGGGTTTTGTATGACCTGGATCACCATCAATCTTCAGTGTTATGATGCCATGGAACTCCACTTATTTGTAACAAGATGTTGACTTACTGTCTGAATTCTCATGGAGGTGAAGAGTCTTATGACTTTCTTTTCATAAAATTTATAAAATTCATAAAATTCAGCTGTCTAAGCTGGTCCACTGAGCCATGCAAGTGGGATAACTACACTGCTGGTGACTCACAAAGAATGCCTAGATCTCAAGTTCACATGGTCCTACCAGCAGTCATTTCATCAGCTCTGGTAATATCAGTGTGAGACTTGGATACTTTCCTCTATAATCCAAACCTTAAAAAACATATTCTTTAAAAAGACTGGGGTAGCTTTGCTTTTAAATGAGAACAATGTCGAAAATAGGCAACTATTTTGTCAAATCATGTATTGTTCTTTTA
Source organism: Pomatostomus ruficeps (assembly GCA_013400735.1). Classification (NCBI taxonomy): domain Eukaryota; kingdom Metazoa; phylum Chordata; class Aves; order Passeriformes; family Timaliidae; genus Pomatostomus; species Pomatostomus ruficeps. The sequence continues at coordinate 22,665 of VYZT01019868.1, read as the reverse complement.
ACGAGGACATACTTCAACACCTTAGAAAAAGACTTGGGTTTGCTACTACAGTATTCAAATTGGCAGTGTTAGAGTGCAATCAAGGCATTGTGACAGAATGACAGAAATAATTTTGTCCTTATTCCCTAATTTTTTTTCTCTTAAATGTGGTAAGAAATATTTTAAGGCTGGCTTTGTTGATTTGTAAAGCTACAGCAATGTGCATGATTTTTTGATAGTGTTTTTACAAATCTGGTACAAACCCTTCAGTAAGGAGTCCAAAATTAATTTTAGAAGCTGATGCAAATTCAATGGAAATAATCTGGTCTCAGACTAATAAGATGTTTGAGTTCATCCTGTCTTGCTTCATAGAAATATCTAGATAGATAAATGTCTAATTGCTATCTTCAGGTACTGGGGAGAAATCAACATCACCAGAGAGGGATTCAGCATATGCAAGAATTGGAAGGATGGGCAGGAGGAATCTGAGTCGTGCTTGCAAGTACATGGATGTGAGTAAAACTATTTCAAGTGATACTGTAGATTAGGCTGTGCAACTTATTGTGTAGACAAGACATCTGGCAGCTTCAAATATAGGTTAAATTGTTAAGAAGATGTTAATGATTATGCATTTAAAATACTGGGCAACTCTGACCATCAAAAGAAAATAACAAGCATTGAATGCAATAGGAATAAAGATATTTCAGTTGGTATGTTGATAATAGAAAGGAAGAGAGTCCTGCTCTGCAACTCTTCAATGGGAAGAGATTTTGCATTGATCATCCCTGGAAAACACTAATTTGAGAGAACCAGTTAGAGCCTATTTTCTTCCTTGAGCACCATATTTGGAGCAGAAGTATGGATGATGAAAATATGCTGCTGAAGCTGCAACCAGTGAAATTAAAGCAACCAAAAAGTTTGTGAAAAATATAAGGAAAAACTTCAAGCAATTCCAATATGAAGAGTAAATGACAGACTTAGATGGGGTACATGGAATTTGTTCTTTGAAAATGTTGATGCCATCCCTTTTCCTGTCTAATTTTTTCACTGTCTTCTGTGAAACATTTGTCTATAATTATGGCAACTTGAGGTTGCCATGGAGGTCTACAAAACCTCTAAACTTTGAAAGAAAAAGTGAGACACAGAGACAGAAAGACAGGGGTCATGTATGCAAATGCTTGGTGACTCTGAATGATACATTTATGAACATTTCTTAATGGATACATTATAGGAAAGATGAGTAATTTGTTACATGTAAGGTCTTATAGTGGACACACATAAAGATTGTTTGGGTTGAGAGTGTTCATGTGTAATGCTTGATTGTTTCATATCTATTCATACAATAAAGAATGATTCACTTTTTGTTTGGTTGTTTGCAAAACTTTCATGCAACCTGGTAAAATAGTTATAAAACTTCTATGTTTATCAAGGGGAAAAAATCACAAGTGCTGTGTTTTGGCATATATGCCACCCATTCGTTACAGCTGGAAAAGGTTATCAAACTTATTTCAACTGGTTTGTTATGTTGTCCTGACTGGTGATTCATTGTAAGTCAAAAATATGTGCTTATGTGGCATTCAAATAAAATGGTGCTAAAAGACAAATTTATGAGAGATTGGAGTAGGTGACCAGTGATCAGTTGCTCTGTCCGTGAATATTGCCATGTGGTATGAAAATGGTTAAAAAGATCTGTGTGCTGCACTTAATGAACCTCATCTTGTCAAGAGGTCTGCTATATATGAAAATCCGTTTTATGAGAGAAAAATATGCAAGAGCAATGCGCTGTGAGGAATTTCCCTTTAATGTTTTTCCATAGAGAAAATTCAACACATCAAATGTCAAACTATTTGAAGGGTAAATAAACAAGTACATTTAGAGCAATGAAAAACAGTCTTGATGGCCTAAAGCATACATGAATTTTAAAAGCTGTACAACTATGCTATAAACAGAAAAAAAATGCTTTTAGTAAAAACTTGGAGCATTTTATACACTTGTCTGTTTGATGAGCAAAAGGAAAATTAATATGTCCAATTCAGCAGCTGATTTAAGGCAAAAGATTCTTATAAAATTATAGCTTATAAAGCTAGGAATAAACATCTGTAAAAGGAAATGGAAACAAATTGTTTTAAGTTTAGAAAGTATTTTTAAAGTGAGAAAATTGGATTAGAAAAAACATGAACCATACTTTTGTACAATGTCTGTCTTTTGCATGGCTTTTTATGCCTCATGATCAAGGAATGTGAGTCTTTCAGGTTTGTCAGATAGAAATATAGTAAACAGCTATAGTTCTTTGCATTCAATAAATTAGTTTTTATTTCTAGACAGCAATATCAGTATCTGCGTGGTAAATAAGCTCAGTTTAGGATTTATGTTATAAGCAAAACAATGATGTCACAGTTTGAAGTGCAACTATGCACAAAAGGAATTACATCACCATGTTTTGTAATTAATTTCCCTCCGTTTCGATAATCTTCTTTTTTCCATATTAAGCTAACTCAGTTTATAAGACCCAAGATCAATATTCTGTAATACCTTGACTGCAAACTATATTTACGACCCCAAAAGTTAACATCTCTTCTCTCTCTTGTAACCTCCCGTAATTGTTATGCTGTTGGGGCATAACAAGCAAACTGCTTGTTGTAGGAGGAGGTTTTTTTCTGTAAACAAGCTCATCAGTGATACTGAAAACTCTACTTATTACAGAAAAGTGAATGTAGAAAATGAATGGGCTATATGTGGTATTGTAGACAGGAAGTAGTACTTTATTATGGGCTAGCCCACAAAGATGTTGTCTGGTGCTCATCAAGCTCAATAAATATTGCCTGGAATATTAGCTTGGTTAAGAGTGTTAGAAATTAAAGACAGCTAAATAACAGAATTAGAATTAGTTTTGGCAGAAGATGTCCATATCTGAGTGGCAATATTTATTGGAAAAAGAAACAGGAATAGTTAATTAGCAAATAGCTTTTGGGAAAGAAATTTAACAGATATAGCCTTCTCAGCATGAATGCTAATGTGCTTTGTTTCAAACAGTGCAACTTGTATGAGTATTTCTTTTTTTAGTGGGTTTTAGCATGTATGACAGATGCCAGACTGGGAGCTTTGGAAACTGAGTTTATTTATCCAAAGGAAGCCTGCAGTCCCAGCAACAGCAGTTAAGAACCAGTGTTCACTCCCTCACACTGAGAAGCCTGTTCTGAAGAATTACCAAAAAAGTCATAAAATAGGTCAGCTTCCATGTACATTAGCCTTTGCCCTCTTTGCAGAGGCTGCCAGCAGAAATGCTGATTAGTGACAGCTGTGTTGGACATTTGTTGACTGGGAACTAAACTGAGCTTGCAGATCCCTTTCACATAGCCTACAAAACACCCAGCAAATGGCAGTCTCTCTTTGACCTTGGACAGCATTAGAAGTATTTTCCAATGAGAAAAACTTCTCAAAAGAAGTAGATTGCTCAGCAGAGAGAGAGAAAAAAATAGGGTTTTTTCTTATTCTATAATCTTATTCTATAATCTTATTCTAGGCAGAACAAGTTCCCTTTTCAAAGTTTAACAAAAAATACATAAGTTTACAGAAAATTTATGGGACCAGGTCAGAGAAACCCTTTTTGTGTGACAGCAAAGATATTCTCATGAGATTATTTGTTACTTCATTCATGAAAAGATTACTAAAAATAAGGCTGGTTTAGAAAGGGGACATTTTTCCAGAATCTTTTGTGAAAAGATTAATTTTCCTTGGATTTAAAATTTTGTTTTGAAAATTTGAAAATTATGTTACATCAAAATGCACCGGAACTCTTACAGAGACCTTGAAAGATGCTTTTCTGAAATTCAGAACCCTTCAAAAAGTGTATACAATAGGGTACTATCTTTAGAAAGATTTATTTTAAACTAAGTTTAAGGGTATATGTAATTAAATAAATCATACCAATATCCTGCTGACTTTAGGCAGTCTTTGGCATGATCAATGGTCATTCACACCCACAGAGAAGCTGTATATGTGATGCTATGGGAGTACTTAAAACTTGAATTCCCCCTGCTGCTCAGCAAAAGTGTGGACATTCCAGTGCTTTTAACTCAGATTTGTCTTATTTCTGGTTAGAGCTTGCATATGCCTTTGTTAGATCACATTTCACTAAAACATGACCTAACAGTACGATATTTCCAAAATCTGAGAAGCAGAAAGCTTTGATTTCACAGATGAGCATATTACAAAGAAATATTTTGGGGGAGAGAAAGTAAATGGCATATAAAGAAGCTGACTGTTTCAGATGTGCACTTCTAACTACTTGGTGTCTGCTCAATACAGTTCCAACTTTAAGAATGTAGGTTATATGCAGTCAGTTTTTGGAGAGCCAAACCCTTATGCTCTAAATCAGGGACACAATTAACACCCTTCCCTGGGGAGAAAGTATACATAAGGTCAAAAGAAAGGAGGTCCTCACAGGCTTGCAAAATGAAATTTCCTCATTCATTTCCCCTCTGGGCCAATGAACAGTTCTGAATATTTCCTGAGACCCTGCAGATTCCTGATGTCTCCCAGTCCCTGGGGTAGCCAGAAGCTCAAAAAATGCCTTGTCACTCTTGAAGTCAACTCCACCTGACTAAAGAAAGGCACACGTATCAAGAGGCTAATTCATTTTTACAAATACAAGTATTAATTATTCATGTCTTCCTTTTCTAAATCAGTTCCTCAGATCTGCTGGGCAACCCAGGCATAGACAAATTGTTGCATGGCAACACTTTTTCTAGATTAAAGGAATATTGCCATCAATATAGAAGAATTCTTGCATACAAGTGGGCAAGAATTTTTAAGTCCATAATTATTATGCCACTTAGTAACATTAGTGTATCTCAGGTTTCAAAAAGGTGCTAAGAATTCACAGTGTTATACACTGTGTGTGCTATGGACTATAAATATGCAAGTCTAGTACAGGGAAGTTATTTCTCTTTCCTGGTTGACATGACTTGTGGCAGTGGGCTAGGGGAAATCCCCTAGCTGCCACATTCTAACCCTGTCAATCATAGACTCAGTTCCACCTCTGTTATTTTAATATTCATTGTATTGTTTTACTATTCAACAGTTGCCAGAAACTTCTACTGTTCTGTAACGTTCATAGGTTAATGCAAATATGTTCCGCCCTTGCCCAAGACTCATTGGAAAGCTGTCACCTCATGTCAATTTGTGATTTGTTAAGAACCTTGGACCCACCTTATCACCACCCCTTTCACCTTGTCTATAAAAGTCTCTGTAACGACCCTGTCAGGGTCTCTCTGGTAGCACATATCCTGAAGAAGAACAACATCAATAAAAGTCTGGGTAAAGCTACAGAGGGTCCGTTCTCTCTTCTTTATTTCTACCTGCTTCAAACTACCATCGGGGATTTCTGCTCTCACTGCAAAGCACAAGCTAGGTACAGAGATAAGCAAGATAAGATAAGGCAGCCGATAGCGGCAGCCAAGGAAGCTTATCTGACCAAAGCACTGGATAAGGGCAGACTTTGCAGCACCCAAGCAGCCTGCAAAACCCCCAAAGAAGCATTAATGACTTAGCAGAAATCTTTTTTTTTAGCAAATTTTACATTCCTCTGAAGATGGGCAAAAAGCAATATGCCTGCACAATGAAGAAGGAAATTTCCAGGAAGCTAATTTACAAGAATATGAGGGCATGCCTCTTGAATCTGCTTACTGGAACATTTAGTAAATTTGTGCTGAAACTTTTTTGTCTTGTAAATTGATTTTGCATCTACCTGAAAATGTCCTTTGCTAACATTGTGACTTTACAATAATTAGCTCTTTTTTTTTTCCTGAACTTGTGCTACATTTGTCTGAATGCTTTTCCCTGTATCAAAAAGTTATATATATACTGTTTCAGTTCCTTCTTAATTTGTCTACTGTTCTATCAATAGGGAGAAAGAAAAGTAAGCATACAGCGTGTTACGATGGAAATTAAATAATAACTAGCTGACAGATACCATAAACTCTTTTTTGATTACTTTGGTTCATGTGATGCGTTAAACAGTATCAGATCTCCATATGACAACCAAAAAAAATTACATGAAAAAGTATCTTCAGTTAGAAAGAGGAAAGACATTTGTTTGTGCATCACTCTGAAATATTGTGCTGGATTAAAACTGAGTGCATGTTACATTCAGAATAAAAGTTTGAAGACAGCAGCTGTTCAGTTGGTTTTAAACTGATCAAAAGTTCTTTGTGGCCCTACTATGATAAAAGATACTGATCTCTTAATATTTGATGCTGGATTTACGGAATTAATTAGATAGTTTTACTATCTAAAAATGAAATTACTGGTTTCTTCTGGATTTTCAAAGAATATATCTGTCATCTTTTAAAGTTTATCTCTTTAATGACAATTTCAAATTTTAGCAGTATATAAAACACAAGTGAGAAATAAATAATAAAAATACATAGTAGGTTCACAAACAACATTGACTGTTACAGCTTAGTTGGCAACTACACCCATAATGATATTCAAAACTGGAAGAAAATTAACACTAGAATTTTACATGTATTAAGTTACATAATTGACAAATAAAACCAGTTAAAATCAGATGGCAATGATTTAAATGCTTTTATTGTCTTGAGACAAGGAGAATTTTGATATTGCCGTGAAACACTGGACTAAATTTAGTTAGCTGGTGAATTTGGAGGATCTGTGTTAATATAACCTTGTGTTCTGACCACCTGTTTTTCTTACTACGTGCTTCCAGCTTAGACTTGGATTCTTTTCAGTACTTTGCCTGATTAAGCACCCTTTGACTTTTGCCTGTTGATCAAGTGAATGGGAGACTCTAAATTTTAAATTCCTGTTATTCGTTCCTTCAGATGGTGGTATGTCTAACCGTACTAGAGTGAGAGTATCTTTAAGGTTTTATTTAATATTTACAGCACATCTGCACATACACTTCCACAACATTCTTGGAGTTCTTATCAGGAACAAGTTAGCTCTGCATATTACTTCTCATCCTATGTCTTTTATGCCTTCTCATTCAGGAAATCCCATAAATTCTTTGGAAACTACAACATATTGTTAGCTTTTTGTACACATATTGGAAGCTGAAGATACTGTAGAACACACGGAGGTAGTGAATTTATATATTTTTTCAGAGCAAAAGATGCCTGCATCATTTCTACAACTTCTTGTGACACATCAGGCTTCCTGAAATTCTTGCAAATCTTTGCTATGTAAATGCAAATGTGTTTAGCTGGAAAGTTGGGATAGAACTAATAGATTCTAAAGAGAATGCTGCTAAGAATTCAAATTAATATTTAACACTTGCATGTTTCTGTATGCTATATATTTATAGAAAGTTGGATCTTAGACTGAGATTCCAAGGCAATATTTTTTGCTGAAGAGATTACTCTTATATTTCAGGTTTCCTAACTTTTTCCCCTCTCCTCTTATTTAGGATTTCTACAGCACTTATCAGGTGAGGTTGCAGCAAGATGAAGACAGTTTGAAGAACTTCTGTATTTTTAGTTCCCTGCATGGCAATCATTTTCTAGGTTGAAGTCTTCCTTAGTGCACATGACTATATCAAGCCAAAAATACTTTATAAGGTTTTGGCAGAGGAGTGATGTCAACGATCTGGCATTTGGAGTGATTTTCAATGGAGTCAAGCCACTGGTGGATATGGGAAACTTATTTAGAAAGAGGAACCATTTCTCCACAGACTTATCCAACTTTTCAAAATTTCTAGTAGTTTGTTCAGCATAGCTCAGCAGATGGAATTTGTGACTGAGCTGATCAAGGTTTTTTAGTCTGCACAGAGGAACCCCTGTCAGCTGTGAGATTCAGCTGACAGACTTTTTTTAAATCCATTTGCTAAAGAGAATTTTTCAGATCCCCTTTACTAACACTGCTAATCACTAACTTAAATACTAAAAATTGGCACAAACATTAAAAAGAGGAATTCTATGCAAGATACTACAGTGGCACCTGAAGCTGTTATCTGTGTCTTCCCTCAGAGCCAACAGAAATTGAATACCTTTATTTCCAAGTGTCATGTAGCATACAGCAAAAACCTTGGAAGGAGTTTTAATATTTTTGCTATTTTTTTAAATGGTGTACAAGTAAGTGCATTTTAGTACATTCTGGCTTCTAATTGCTGGTGTCAAATATGTGTCTGAATATTCACAAAGTTCAGGCCTGCAGTAGCAAAAATTATGAGACTGCATGTTTAAAGTGTAGCTTTCTTTGTAAATGCATGAATTGTTCATAAAGATGGACATTCTAAGGTATGCCTACTTGTGTTAATTTCCAGAAAAATAAGAATATTTGTATACCTTTTAATAATAATCTCTAGGGAAATAAGCAGAAAAGTATTGAACTATATACATGAGGCAGAGTCCAGAAAATGCTTCGGGGGGACGACCTGAAGACATAGAATTATCACAGAATCATAGAATGGATGGAGTTGGAAGGGATCTTAAAGATCACCTAGTTCCACTCCCCTGTCATGGCAGGATACCTTACACTAGATCAGGTTGCTCAAAGCCCCACCTCAAACCTGGCCTTCAACATTTCCAGGGATAGGACATCCACACTTTCTCTGGGTAAGTCATGGAGGGTTAACTTCCAAGTGAAGCCCAGCAGCTTTTTCATGCAATTCAGAATGCTGAGATAAGAAAAAAAATCTTATTCTTAACTACATATACTAACCTTTGAGATGAAAATGCTAGCAGAAGTGGAAACTGCAGTGCGTCTGTAAGTACTTTGCTGTCCAGCAAAGGACAGCAAATTGAAAAGAACCTGTCCTAATTTGTAAGGGAAGAAAAGGTTTAGGATATGCTGATGCATGTAGCATGTTTTATTTAAAAAGTTTTTTCTCTGATAGTGGAAATCCTTTGAATAAATCAAGAAGGCATTAGTTTCAGAGAAGCAATTTTTCTTTTCAGTCCCTGGCCAGACATGGAAGGGATGTCGGGCCTGCTGTGTTAGCTTTTGAGAGGGAAGACAGAGTGCAAGCCGGGGATTACACTGAAGAGATGTCTTCTGAGAAACATCTTGAACAAGGAAAATGAAATAGTCAGAAGCACTACTTGTTTTTAACTTCCAGAAAGCCAAAACTCCAAGAAATTAACAAAATACAAAGAAGTGACACAGCTGATGGTACTTCATAGTTTAAAAACAGAATTTTGAATTAGGAGGATTGCTGAGATGCTGTCAGTAGGGGCACCGGGCGTCCATCCACGGTTCCAGGGGCTGCCAGGGCTGCTCCAAAGGCACGGGAGGGCTGGCAAAGTTCCTGCAAGGTTTCACCCAACCCACCGATGGTACAGGCACACCAAAGAAGGAGAGACAAGTGGAGGGGCTTTCCCAGATGGTTTATTCGGCAGTGGGGTTGTGCCGGGGAAGCCTGGCACCACGCGTTACAGTTACATAAATACTAACATGAGGGTGTGGGAGGGTACAAACATCCTATGACGTAGGAGTGAGGGCTTTGAATTTGGCAGGCTTTGTATAGGATTGCAAAATACAGAGCCCTCCAAGGGGGAAAACAGATACCAAGGGGGGAGGGGGGAGATAGCAGAACCTGACTATGAGGTAAACCCAAACTGGCCAGAGCACACCGCAACAGATGATAAACTCAATATTTGCCTGTGTCTGAGGTTGAATATTTGTAGAAACATTTCTATATCTTGTTACATTTCATTTCCAATTTAAACTGCCTTAGATTTGATAGAAAACAGGCTGAGAAACAATATTTGGGGCACTTGTAAAAGCAGGCAAAAGCATATTGAGTTAGAATGAGGTGTTTAATATATTTCTCTTTTACTTAATTGTATATTTTTTCTCATTGTGTTCATGTAGAATGGGGAATAAATAAAAATTTTTCTGTGCATATTTCTAACTTCTGCATATGCCTTTGCATCAGTCTTCTGTCATTCTGATATGTACAACATCTTCATTTTAATTTCACATTCACTTTCAGTCTGCTTATGCTACAGAGACACAGTACTACCTTTCTACTCAAGATATTAATTTTAATTCAGCATATTTTGCCTCACAAGTCTTACTTTCCTTAGAGGGTAATGGCTGTGATAATTATGTTAATAAATCAGATACTTTAAAATTCTCAGCTTTATTAATTTGATCAGTATTCACCATTGTGGATTTATATTTTCCTATAAGATTACTTTATTACAAGTAAACAGTCGATTTTTTTTTTCACTCATTTAATTAATGGTTTGAGCAACTCTTCATGTCATGCTGTGATACCTCTGTGAAGTTCAGTGAAGCTGTGACAACAGTGACCAGCCAGATCTGCCCCTCTCATTCAGTGACTGTTCATAGGCCACAATCTCTTTGCATTCTAGTTTCTCACAATTTGGTGTCCTTTTATTCAGCGTTTTCACTGGAGGACCAAGAAAATCAGTCAACAAACAATAAAATTAGGAGTTACTCAACCAATTGATTACTCAACATAATTTCTCACCTTTGACAATATAGTACATCATTATAAGGATTCCTACATTAATTTTAATCTTATTCTCTTGCCCTGGGCAAAATTCAGCATGGCCTGCAGTTCCATCTTATCCCACCTGGCAGACTTGTGGAAGTGCATCCCAGGCCCCTTGCTATGAACCTTTTTCTTTCTAGCAGAACCTGGCATGTACAGGGTGGATGCTGTACACCCACATTACTCCCTGACATGCATCCATCCAGGGCACTGTTCAACTTCTCACCCACGCCTGGCAGCCAGGGAACATTCTCATTTGCTGAGTTTAGGCTTCTCCAGGACAATTATGCTCTGGGGAGAAAAAGAACAATGAAGTTTCAGTACGCAGAGAAGGGAGAAAGGTCATATTTAAAGAAAGTCATACTGAAAGGAAGTTTGTTATGATTTTGATCAGGGAGATTATTTGCAAGGATCTTAATTTGTACTTTTTCATCAGTTTATTTCTGTCCCCACAACTTTTAACCCATCTGCTTCATCCTCTTGCAGCCTGCCAGAAATCAGTTTCAATTTACTATTTTGCTTTCTACTAAAGAAGGTATCCTGATCCCTTACTGCTCCTGCACTTCTCCTAAGTTTTCTGTTAAACAGACATTACATACAATGTCATCAACATAAAGGATACCACCTGAATCTTGCAGGACCCAGGAGCGTGGACTCATTCGGATAGTGTGACTATTTTATTTTTTATTTCTTTTTAATTCTGCAGTTAGCTGGCCTTCTTTTAAGCACACTTTCAAAGCCATTGAATTTTTTCTGAGGTGCTCATTAATTACTCTTAGTGGATAACACTTTTTCTCACACAAAGTGGTCAGGGACAGTCAGGAGGCTATTTGAAGGATTTAAATGGTTTTTACACAAGTGGAGGGAGTGCATCATCTGAACAAAGAAAAAGGAGAAAACAAACACTGCACAGTTTATTTCCCTTCTGAATTGCAGGTGAAAGGCGTGGATCAGCATCTGCAGGAAAACAAGTTTTCCTCTCCATTTTTTGCAGGTCTGGTTCTCATTGTTTGATAAGAATAGTCAATATTCAGGCTTATATAATTAGAAGGAAATAAGTGTGAACACAGGAGGATGGTGACTGGAAGATCTGCACATTGGTCTCTCTTGCAGATAGTCATTAATCTTAGGCAATATCCCTTACAGATCTTCTCAAAACAAGCAACGTGGCCCCATGTCATGTAATCTTTCTATGGAAGGATACATTTTCAGTAGTAGAAATATTTTGAAGTGATGTTTTCATGCCTGAAATATTAGAAAACCTTGTTAAGAGTTAATGTAAGAAATATGAGACATAAGAAACAAAGCAGCCAAGCAACATACAAGTCCTTGTTGGGCCTGTACAAAAGGAACATTTTATTTTGTGGTTATTGAGCTTGATTGAAAGATCACTTTCAAGTCAAGGAGAATCATTCCATTGACTTTCCATTCTTAACTGGAATCTGGGCCCAACCCAACATCCTTTAGGCTTGAGCTGCAATTGTAGCCAGTAAATTGGTAACACTGTGCAGACAGCTTTGCCCAGCCACTGGTTTTCTGGTTTGTTGCAGTCTCTTCCTAAAGGTATTTGATGAAAGCTGCAGATGCCAAGCAGAATTAACACAATGACCAGTGACACATGGTAAATAAGGTTTAAAAGGGTGTAAGACATTTGCATGTCCAAAGCATGTGAATGCCAGGCTGACCTTGTATGGGATCATGTGTGAGGCAGCAAGAAAAAACACAGCTATGGTGTATTTGAATGTTTGATAGAAGCTTTCACTGAATCAAAAGAATCTATACAGCCTTATTTCTAAGGTCCCAGGTGTGGCCAAAGTTTTAACTGAATGAAGAGTGATGGCCAAATGGCCAGCAGTGCAATGCTTCTGTTGCACAGGGTTCTGGCTGGTGAAGCCTTTTCCTCTCTTAAATCTGTAAGGTGAAAATGTTCCCATCTTGCCTATATCATCTTGAAAGAGATGTTCAAATGTTTCCCCTAAGTACACTGACTGAGCAGAATAATATGTTGTGTAATCATCGGTGATGAACTAAGAGCCATTCATTGTAAGAAACCCAGAGTTTCAATATTCATCCAAAGTGTTTATTGAAGTGTGACAATGCAGTGACAGGAAACACTAAATTTGGTCCATCAAGATGCAATATTGAAATCAGGCTGAGGGGCAAAGAAGAGCAGTGGTTTGAGTAGGTCAGACTAGCAGCATCACTGAGAATAGTTCACTTCATTTTATTGGCAGTTTTCCAAGCTTTTCCTTCAGTCTTTGCAAGATCTGATATATAGGACACACTTACCTAAAAGAGAGAGAAACAAGAGCAGCTGCCCTTAAATCCTGGCATGAGTAAATGTTCATTTTGGTTCATAGATGGTCTGTTCCACACTTCATTTTCCATCCAGAGGACTCATACTCCTCTGCAAAAGAACTAAGGAAGGAGCAAGTCTATTGCAATGCGTGTTTATCGTGGACACCTCTATGTCTCTATGTGGGCTGAGCAAGTATTGCTGCCCCTAATATACTTCCTCCTTTTTTTTATGAGCCACGCAGGAGATTCTACAAAACTGCAACAAAGTGATATGAATTGCTGTGACATTTTTATATCTCTAAGATTCACCAGAACCAAAAATTTTTAGTACAATAATGATAACTTCAACCAGTTATACTTGCTAAGAGGAGAATTTTTTATCAGTGAAAAAAAAGTCAAATACTGAAAAGAGAAAGGATGAGATACAAGTCTAGGATCTGGGATAGCAGTGGATCCTGCTGTAAATCAAACTCTTCCATTGTGAAGAGTACAGTGCTCAAAGGCCATGTGGAAACATGGATGAGAAGACAGTGATGGTAGTCTGGAGTGCTTTTAGACATCTGTCATCTTCTTCTCTAAGACTAAAGACACTTCCAAAGCAAGGAAAGTGTGTCTAGGAAACATCTATATTTTTTCAAAAGCTTATGATCACAATAAATTCCAATAAATATGCTTTTCCATGCAATTTTGTAGTCTGAACAAAGATATTTTGCTTTCTAAATTACATCAGTAAAGTGCGAAATAATAAAATTATTCTGATTTATGAAAAATAACCCACAAGCTGTCTGCAGTGTGTGTTGTAAAGAGAAAGTGTTCAAACATGCCTGAAGAGTAAGGCATGTTCAAACACTTAAAATTAATGGAAACTTGGCATCCCGGTGCTCTAGGTGGCTTCTGAATATCACACACCTCCTTTCCTCTAGGCTTGTCAAGTAGATAGAATTTTCGAATGTGGAACATTGTTTGAAAAATAGCATACATGAAACAAAACATTAGTTTGTGTTTCTGACTCATCTAAAAATAGCTGCTTCCCGGGGAATACAGCTCACTGGAGGGTAATGATCTGACTGGGTTATGGTTTTAAATCCAAGTTTTTTTAAACATAAGATAAACAAGGAAAAATCTGTTTAAGCTTTCAAACTACCTCTGTCATTGTCAAAACCTAGATTTCTGAAGAAAGTCAGTGGGAATGTCCTCTTTCCTGCAAAAATAAGTGCCACAAAGATGAGGATGCTTATTGGAAAGGAATGCCTTGTGGAAACTGTAGAGCTTAGCTCAGCATTCGGTAGTCACCAAACTTCACAACACAAACAGATGTTACAGTCCTGTCTCCAAATGCAGGAATCTGTGCAATCTTCTGCACTTGAAGAAAAGACAAACATCTTACATTTGAAATACAAAATTAGAATGGGTACTTGGTGTCCCTCCAGTCAAAAAAGTATTTGATTACTGAAGAATCCCAGAGGTATCAGAAGAGGAATTAAAGCATTGAAGTAACTAGTCCCAATACTAGTCCTGGGATCCACTGACATTCCTAGTAATGGAAAATACACAGCCCTCAAAATCATCTCAGTGCAGTCCTTTTGCAAACTGGAATAATACTAGTCCAACTTTCATAAGGATTGCAGTCAAGAAAATAAATACTAAGTCCTAGTGATTTTTTGCAAATAATCAGTCTTTGATGCCTTATGAACTGCTGAGTTGGAGTTGTTTTGTCTGGAATGACATTTCAAGAACAGCAAGTGGCCTTCTTTACTGGATTTTAAACATTTTTGGGAATACCATATGCTGTGAAGCATTTCTAGCAGATGATTATCAAACAGCAGCATTCAAGAGAAATAGGACTGACCTGAGCACAGCCTCTCTATGAAACATTGTGTAAAATAACTTTAAAAAAATGTATGATGAATTTTTAATGAAAAAGAGAAAAATGTAGAGATTATTTTTAATATTGTATTCCCTGATGACATATCTGTCTACACTGTTTTCTTATGTATTTCATCTTTTTTCTTTTTTGTCTTTTGTCTGTGCCCTGGCTCTTTGTCCCTGTTTTGTTTTGCAAGAACTCCTAAAAGCTCTCTTGACTGTGACAGCCCTATCCTGTTGCAAGGCTTAGTTCCTACTTATAACTTTATGTTCCCTTCTGCTAGATGATTACTGCCTGTCATGGCTTCCAGCAAACACCCCTTTGAAGCTAACTTCTCTCCTGAAACACCTCTTTGTGATGACTTCTTTAGCAAAGTTATGACCTCATCCCAGAGCACCAGGGTCTGAGCCATGACAAACATGGGCTGCATTGTTTCTGCAACAAGATTACCAGGTTAAAATGAATATCCACTGTACCCTTATGTCCCAAACCCAGGGTAGTGAGTGGTGCTGAGTGTATCCCAAGCAAACACAAGAAACCTGAAATAGACAATTAAGAGAAATCCACTATAAATAATAATTTTTTCTTGTTTCAGGGAGTGACCCATGGTAGAAGTACTTGGATTTCTAGCCTGGTTCTTTTCTATATTCTGCCTGCTGCAGAATGAAAGAGATGGCCAACACCGATATAACTATCAAATCTGGATTCATAATAAGCATGGTCTTCATGAGAGCTGTTCAGACATAACTTTTCCTTGCCTTGTAACTATTCAGTCACCTCCGTCATCCATTCATGACTCTGTCTCAGCTAATTTCTATCAGAACAGCTGGCAAGAGAAGATGAATGGAAACTTAAGGTAAGAAAGTGTCACTGAATTATAAAATGGAGAAGGAATATTGTGCCATGCTATATGTTTTCTAAAGTTTGCTTCTGTAAATAAGAATCAAGCATTCTCAAAACGGGATGAGAATCAGATTCTAGACATAAAATCCATTAAATATGCAGCTTAAATCAGCACACAGACCTCTAGAAAATTAAATTGTGTTGTTCGGATGCTTAGGGAAGAGCACATCTTCCTTATTCATAGTAAATGGGCTAAACAACTGAATTCAAGCCAACAGGAATTTGACATAAATTCCTAATAACCTAATTAACCATTTTAGTTAGGTGTACAAATGCTTAGCTAGCAAAATTGGTCTTTCTGCCCCTTACATGGTTGTGATAACCCCAGTCAAGTAATTTCCCAGATGATGAACTGATAGCCCAACTTTTCTGCCTTCTATACACTGCCCACCTTTCACAAAGACATGGGCTGGTCAATGTGTTATTCTTAAGAGATGTCCTGCCGTTGGGTTTTCTCATTCTCTCCCATTTAAACAATCAATGTCCCACACTGGGCAGAGGTGATGAACCTGAGTCTGCACAATAAATGGCTGATGATGGCAGAGTGGGTCTTCCCTTTGGTGCCAGGAAGCCCCATTTGCCAGATTAATGAGCTGACAGCCCCATGCTGAGGTTGCTGCCAGCCCCTGCACCGTGCCCAACTGTGGGCTGCTCTGCAGTACAGCCTACGTGTTTTGGTTCTTTAGAAGAGAGTTGGTGATGTTCAGGTGAGGAGTCAGGTGAGAACCATCACTGCACTGTACATGTGCAGACACTCTCAGGTGTCTAGAGGGGTTCAATTCACCCAATTGCTGAGCAAAGGTACTTCCTTGTGGTACATAGTTCTCCCAGCAAAACAATGAGTGATGATGAGAGCTTGAACAGGACTCATCCTAAATATATTGGGAAGGGTCAAATACATATCCTGAAAAATCAACAAAAGGAATGGACGATAGTCAACTTTAGTATCTAATAAGCATTATCTGTCTAGTTATGCTTCTACTATTACTATATTACTGCTATGAAGAAGTGACTGCATGAAGAACAAGTTTGAGTTGTATAAATGTCAAAGAAAGTAGATGAAAGTCAGTGAGAAATAAAGGTAAGATAAGATCGAAGACTTATTTTTTAGCCTACAATCACCACTTAGCACTTTTACAACGTAACATGACTGCCAATGGGAAAATTAGCCATGTTTCGTGCTCGTGGGAAATTAAAAGGAAGGAAAATGAAGACATCATCTCACAAGCTAAGGATACTGTAATAAAAGTCATCATGATTATTGAAATGCCAACTGTTGGCTAATCCAGTTCTTCTTTTTTTCAGATTTATTCGTTGAATTTCATATATTTATCTCTTTGTAAAACCTTAACTGTTAAAAAAATATTTCTTAGTTTTTCATGTTAATGTGGAAATTCAATTCCTTTCTAAGCATATTGGATTAATTATTGTCACTGTTAAAACCATCTATGTCACATAGCAATAAGCAGATGTATTGCTGTAAACTGAACAAAGAGTGAGGTAGGGATTTATCTCCATGAGTCCAAGGGGTTTACAAAAACTTGTATATCTTTAGCTAATAAAGCATGGCAATCTGACTGAAGTTTCAGAGCTGATGAATCCTGCAAAGGATGATCAGGCCTGATTTGTTTAAAAGGGGAATCGCAGTAAAAATGAAACTCTGATTTTATGTGAAATTACTTCATTGTGCATGTTTATTTCATACATCCACGCGTACATTATTATTACATATAGAGTTTGCTATGTCTTTTTTGGACTAGTATTTGGTTCCTTTCTTTTAGAGTGGTTGTTTTAACTTTTAATAGAACCATTGAATGGTTTGGGTTGGAAGGGGTCTTTAAAGTTCATCTAAAGGGACCTTAAATTTCATCAGGGTTATCTCAGAAGTAGTAGCGGTGGATAGAGAAGGCTTATTCACAATGGCTATTTTTAAATACAGATCAGATCTAATTAAACTCCTCTTTTGAGTCATTCTCCAAAGGAGAATCTGCCTGTCTTTTTGTCTCATCTGTACTACCTTTTTGCCTAAAGAAGCTGGGAAAGAGATTAACCCTCATGAAAATTCTGTCTGACATTAATTCATGTTTTTCCTGACAAACTGAATACCTGTATCTGAAACAAAGTGAAAAGTAAAAAAGACTTCAGATAAACTGAAAAAGAGTTGTGACCTTTGAAGACAATTCACAAGATAGAATACAGCTGAGACATGTCATTCCTTTAAGGAGGACAGAGAATTACAGTGTCTATGTTGTTCTGACTAAATATGTCTCAAGCGTCTTGTCTTTTAATTTCTCTCTCATTTCCAATTTATTTTAATTTTATTAAGTTTGAAAAATCATTTAGATGTAGCAGTTTTCCAAGGATCCCTACAAGCTTTGACACAGATGTGTAAGTATTTGTGTATTTTCTGAAGGTTTTCTCCATTTTTACCCAAGGCTCAACTAAAACTATGTGCCAAATGTATATATAAGCTGTCAAGGGAGCAGTCTCCAAAACATGTGTCCACACTGTTTCCAAACTAGGAGATAACCCTTCCAAATATGTTAGGGAATTGGAACAGCACTGTAGTGGTCAACAAGGACTAAATGGGAATAGAAACTTTAATACAGAGGAACTCTTAATTGTATAAAAAAAATTAAAACTCTTCTGTTTTGAGTTGAAGATTTCTAAGGATTTACTGGAAAACACACAGATCCCATAGCATTGTGAAAGAAAATCTCCATTATAAAACATCAAAGTCTGGGACATAAGTCCTCAGCCTGTTGTATTACAGTTTACATGGAAAACAAATAAACCTTTCCTAAAGTGTACAGAGTTTAAATGTTGTCTTGAGCTGTATTTTTGTAAAATGTACCTTGAATATAGATTTTAATGTAACTATTCCATAACATATGAAGAAGACATCTGAATGTTAAATTAAAGAGTTAAATTACAGAATATAATCAGAGAAAAAAAAGTCAAAGTTTTTTTCTAAGAGATTTATTCCATGTTTTCATTAGCAAAATATAATAAGAAAGATTCTCTATTAACTAAATTGTGATGACTATTCTAGTAAATGTCATCTAAACAATTAAAAAATTTCATATTCTCTTCCACATACATACCACTAGAGCAGCATAGTAATAAATAACAATTATACAAATTGACAGCTCACCCAAATCTAATCAAAGGCCCAAAATTAATTGGGATGAAAAAATTCGAGCTGTGATTCAGTAAGGGCCTTTAAATAAACACATGGGAAAACTATGCGAAACAGAGAGGACTCAGTTTGATAATACACGACATTCCACTTATGGCAAAAAATTCTTTGTTTTATTGCCTAACACAGGAAGCTTTCTGCTACTAGTTAATGCCAAAGCACATTCAAAAAAATAGAACGCCAAAACATTACTATTTTCCCCCATTTGAACTATTTAAATACACAGATTCAAGAGACCTCATGAGTGACAGAAGGGATTTATATGAGAAATATGCCATTTTTCACTACCATACTTGGAATCAGAGATGAAGAAATGATTGCAGCAATAAAACTTTTCTACATAGTACTACCAGAATATAATAGTATATAATGGATTTTAATTAAGTGATTCTAAGCACCTTTACACATATACATAATGATAGAAATGGCTTCAAACTGGGGGGAGTAGGTTGAGATTAGATATTGGGATGAAATTCTTTACTGTGAGGGTGGTGAGGCACTGGAACAGGTGGCCCAGAGATTTGTTGATCCCCCATTCTTGAAAGTGTTTAAGGCCAGGTTGGATGGGGCCCGAAGCAATCTGATCCAGGGGAAGGTGTCCCTGCCCATGGCAGGGATGTTGGAATGAGATTATCTTTAAGGTCTCTTCCAAACTAAGCCTTTCTATGATTCTATGATTCTATATTGATTATCTAAGGACTGCAATGGATGTAGAAAAGACAAGTGATACCGTACTTAAAATAAAAATAAACATCCTGAAATGTATTGGCCACAAAAATTTGAATACAGGTATTCTAAGGCCCAGACTATTCCCCTCACTTGCTGGTAGTACTCTCTGCCTTGGACACAGCCTCTGAGTAGGAGCCACATTATCTACCACCCATGTGAAAGAACAGTTGTCTATTTACAGTCCTCCTTAACTGAGATTTAATAGTGTTTTTCAGATTTCCAGAACTGAAATTAATAAATGTTATTTAAGTTTTACTGTACGGAAGGAGTACAGTAATTCAAATGGCTTACAGTCTGAAAACATCCCTCCAAGTTTTGTGTGTGCTTTTATTTATTATGGAAATCAGCAATAGACACACTCTTATCTAGGTACCAGTAATTACTAAATGTGGGTGATAATGGTGGCATTGAAACAAAATGGTAAGGGCTGTAGTGAGAAGCTGGCAGGAAGGAATCACCTCTTCCCGTCCTTCAAGGCTGTGAACTTTTCCAACAGCATTCCTTCTCAGCTAGGAATACCTGTCTTGTCCAACAGGAGAGGGAACAGCAACAGCAGGAAGCAGAGCAGATGGAAAGCAGGATTTTAGCAGGTGATATGGGAATTGGTTGTGAGTTTGACAGCTTGTTCAACTTACCTTTCTTAGTGCTACCTGGAGAGAATAATAAAGCTCACAGCAAGCAAGACTGAAGGCAAGCAGCATAATGCTTTAAAGGAGTAAAGCAAACTATTCTGCAATATCAAGCTAGAAACTGCATATAAATGAAAATGTGTTCATAAACTTTCTGGAAATGTTACTATATAATTATAAATTTGTGATATCTCTGACGTATCTCTGATCAAAAAATCTTGGATTTATCTGGAAAGCAGTGTAAGCTTAAATTTTATAACCATGCCATCAATATTTCTGTAATTGTAAAGAATATTAAGAAAGCACAATTTTACTTTGCAATGTGCGAAGAGGGGAAAAGCTACTGAGAAAAGAACAGATACCAACTCTGACACAGAATTTCAACATAATCAGAAAAATTACATACTTGTGATCCTTTATTCATTTTTCCATAGGAAGGACTTCAAATTTTGCAATAAAGTTGGTATTCAGTAGTCAGTAGCTGTTGAACTAATAGAGAGCAGTGGTATCTGGAGCAGACTAATGTGTACAAGTTTCTGCCCCTTAACATCAGGAGGTTTACTGGCTGAAAATCATTATGACTAATGATTTATAAACAGAAATAATATGGATTTAATTGTTTGGGTCTGGGACTTGGTTAGAAACAGTTTTGTTTTGTTCAGCAAATAAAGAATGAAGTACTGTTCAAAGGTATTTTTAGACAACATCTTTCTCTAATTAAAGTCATTGCAATGACCACAGTATTTTCAGGCAGTGTACGTGTGATTCTACTGGAATGAGAACAATTTTCTTATGAACTACTTATTATTTTCCTGGTTTGAAATGCTGTTGGGGATAACTGGAGGAAAGTGATACTCTCTCCTTTTATGGTAAATGGGATGACAGAGACAGATAGACACTAGTGAGCACAGCAGTATGCCAGAACGGAAGCTATTGATTTCAAAGGGGTTTAAGGTACTGCACAATTAAGTAAGACACAGAAAAAACTACTTATGGCTCTACAAAAGGGACTGAACTTCCCTACAGGTATATGGGCTTCATGGAATTTGGGAACATGAAATTAAATGTAAATTCTGCTTAGCAAGGCTACAGCTTCATGGATGTCATGGTCCTTCAATCAGTAAGTCTAGGTGTTTTCTGGGGTAGGATATGCATATCCATGATAAAAGATAATATCTTTCTCATGTGAAAGATAACAAAAAATTTAAATACTAATTTTGACTCTTAGGAAGAGAAAGAGTTTCACAGAACATAAAAAATCCTCTGACTTCTTCCCTTTCCATAAGAAATTACAACCTCACATGAATCTCTAGATTACCCATTCTTCAAAATCCTTCTGTTTTTTGGGAAGTGTGTTACATAGCAGAGAGCTTCAGATACAAACAGCTACCTAAAGCTATCCAAATCTAAGGCTTCCCCATCCTATAACAACTTGGAAGCATAAATGTATAGATAAACATCTTACAAATAAAATGAAATATGTTAAGGCATTTCTTGCAATTAATTTTGAAAAGGAACAGAAAAAAAAAAAAGAGCAAGAACCTGACTCTTTCAAACATCCATCTACTTGTGTCTGAGAAGAGGGACATCAGTCAAACTATTCTCAGCATGTAGATGATCAGGCTTGCTGACAGGTAACACCCAAGTCACAATCAGGGCACTTGGCATTTTCTATATAAATTAATAAAAATACTTCCTGCTGTGGGAGGCAGGGCACTCATTACTGTGGGGACGGTGAAGAGTGCTATTCTAAGTATATAAACTCATATCCCTTGGTAAGGGAAAAACTCTCCTTCCCAAGATTCCTTGTAATCCTCCATGTTTTTGGGATCCCTCGGAACTCCATTTCCCGGAAAGCCTTGCGCTGTCCCTGTGTCCCCTGGGATGGGTCACTCCTCATCCCGTGAGACCCTGGAGACATAAAGGTCACCACGTGCATCCATTCATTGATTCTCTCTGCCTGTCTATCAACATCACAGCAGCAATAAACATCTAAGAAGCCCAGGCTCGGAGAATCCTTCTTGCCATTGTCAGTAGGTCATATCTAAGATAACACCTAAGATAGGATAACCTCCGTGAGTCCACGCGGGGGATGGGAAGGGACTGAGCCGGGAACAAAGCGGGCAGTGGCGGCGGCAACATCTGAGTGGGAGGCAGCACTAGGACCGAGCAGCGGCAGCATGGAACTGCCGCTGAGAAGCAGCAGCGGTTATCGTGATCTCAGAACCATGAGAAACTGAACCACCTCAGACCACGAGTAAAGGCTCTGCTTTGCCCCGCCACTTGAGAGCACCCCTGCTGCCGTACAACCCTCCTTCACGGAAGTCCACTGAACCCTCAGACCTTAGAAATAACCATTACTTTATCCTGCCTGCTGTAGTAAATGTTTTAAATCTGTTGTATTTAAAGTGTATATATGCTAACCTGAGGTTATTGCAATGAACCTTTTTGTTTATATCCTTAATCAAGAAGATATGAAAAATATGTAAAGTTGTAATACTTGTTAAATGCTACAACTAAAATAAATTCTATTGTGTAGAGCTTGATTGCAACCTACTGTCGTAGTTTTGATCCTGGC
>VYZT01019867.1:13284-26926 GCA_013400735.1 Pomatostomus ruficeps | reverse complement strand
AACAAACCAAAAAACACCAAACCTCTGCAGGAAAATAATAACCTTATATTTAAACAGCAGGGTTGCAGATAAAGGAACTCCAAGTCAGTTGCCACCCCTACTACAGTATTATGCTAATGTAAAGGAGCAAACAAAGTAAAAAATGCTATGTATACAAACTTAGTGCAACTAATGTTCATTCTGGAAGGAATGGTTTGCTTCCAACAGTAAACCCTTTCTTCTGCCCTTTTATCTTGCATAGAGGTTTACTAACTTAATATAATGAATTATATCCTCAGCAGCAGTGAACGCTACAAGCTGTGCAGATAACTCCTGACTTCAGAAGGGCTCAGCTATCCATCATTCCTAGTGATTACCGATGCACAGTGTACATTTCTGCTCCCTAGCCTCTGACTCTGATCTCATGCTTTCACCCATTTCTGTTTCATTCCCTAAACATTTCCTAAAGAGCAGCTATGTGTACTTCCAGTACTTGCTCACTCACTTTTGATCTGGTTGGTCCCTAGGAAGTTTTAAGAGACCTGTTTGTGGAAGATCTGGGTCTCTGGGTGGTATGGACAGGATAAAAAAAAAAACAAGTTATCTTTTTTACTGCTGGTTGCAAGGCATTTGGGAATTTTAGATAAATTCTGCTTCAGACATAGATTTCTTCAGGAAAGAGACTTCTACTACGTATTCAGCTTCAACTAAAGAATTAAACAGAGAACTATATTGCCTCAAGTTGCCACTGTACAATAAAGCTGTGGTTCACAGAGGCATACTTTGAATCTACAATGTTTTATACAATTTATTGTAGTGATAAGGCTGCTAGATGTGCTAATTTAGCACAGATTTTAAATATTGTAAAGTTATCCTCTTGAAATTACTTAATTTTCAAAAGGCAAAAGGCGGCACTTGATCCGTTTAAGCTGCCACAAGAGAGGTGGTTATCCAGAGCTTTTAACAAATTTTGTTGATAGAAGAAAAAATAAGAACTTAAGTAGCTCTTCAAGAAGTAGGATACATTATAGATCATCTAAACTATCCAATAAATACATCGGTAAACTAAACTGTATTGGTTAAGTTCCCACTCTGCACTTCTCTCCCCGCCCTCAGTTAATTGCTTTTAGATGCACCATGCCCCCAGAAACTGACAAAACGTTGTCCTGATTTTGATTCACAGTCCCCCTGAAAGAGTCAATAGAAATAAGGAAAATAGAGTCATTTCTTCATTACTAGTTTTTGATTTTTTTTAAAAAAATGCTGTTATCATATGTGTTTAATGAACTTTTGGATATCATAACATTTGTCAGTTCAGAAGAAAGGCAGATTTGGTTCCTATTGCAGCCTATATGATAGGAATAAATGTTTTTTTTAAAACTATATCCTTATATGAAGAGTTTGGGCTGAAAATAATTGAGTCAGGCATCATACCTTCTGTTTTATAGTAGAGTATTATTATCTAAGACAGACACAGTAGATAATGCTGGAATATTCAAGAAAGTGTTCAATAGGTAAAATCAGGAAATGCTACTACTATATAGAAAAGAGAGAAAATATAAAAGACTTGAAAATAAAATCCAATGCTGTCTCAGTAAGAGAATTGCCTTGCGTTTTTTCTGTACAATGTAACCAAAATACATTCATCAAGCCAACATTCTTAGCATATAAAAACAGATCTATTGACAAAGTATAAATTGGTTGATTCTTTTCCATTAGCAAATGGTCACCAGATGTCTCCAATTACTCAAAAGGGAAAGAGTAGGTTGGCTCACTGTATGTTAAAGAAAGAGGTGAATCAAGTTTCTATTCACTGCATATGAAAATTCAAGTAAGGGGGTTGTTTTTGCTTTTAAAAAACCTGTGTATTTATGGTAGCAGAAATTGTGTTTTCTCTTTGAAATATAGTGTGGGAGGAAGAACTGACCTCCATGACATGTTTCCCACTAAGGCAATGTGGGAAAGGTGTAGTGCAGGCTTCCCCTGGGATCTGAATCTGACAAAGCAGATCTGGCATTTATGAGGTAAGTGAGTGGTGGCTGAGATCCTGAAGAAGGAATGAGGAATTTCAGGAGTGAGCCATGAAGACTTTCTTGAGGTAGCAGTACTTAAGTAAACATAAAAGACAGTGGTTTGTGTTTTGTAGTCTATATTCTAATACTGGCTTGGTTTTGGCTGGTGTTCTGCTAGGCTGTGAACTTTTTTCTGTTTGAGTGGTTCTAGGCTGATGAAAAAAATCCATCTTTCTCAGTATGAAGTGTGTTTGAAGTTGAGGAAAAAATCTGAAGTCATTGGTGGTAAACTTCTAACTGCTGTTGTTACTACTAAAACAGAATTCAAGCAAGTTCCACGGATTTGTGCTTTTAGTTGTATACTTGCATGATGAGCTAAATTTCCTCATGTTTGTGACTATAAAACAGTTGTGCAAATACTCAGTCTTACTAGTTGATTGCTTGTAGGCAGAAGTTCTGTCCAGTGTATGATATATTTTATCTTTTTTTTATGTTCATGTACACTGATGTTTGAACTTTATCTAAATAAATCCCCTACTGGCTGTATCTGCTGTGCTATCAGTGTGTTTAGAAATACATGTTTTTAAACAGGAATCTAAGAATTAATCTCCATTACATGACTCCATGTCTCTGAAGAAATAACTTAGATCTAGATCTAAAAAAAAGACTTATGCAACTGTGCACACTCCAGCTGGTCTTATAGGGGCTAAAGACAATGTTTAATTGGGTGAATTTGCCTATATTTACTAGCACCAGGATCCTGCTGGTTTTAAGGAATCTTTGTTCAACTGGCAATTATAGACCCAATATGTAAAAGCCCTTACATGCAGGAGCCACAGCTCTGTTGTCAAACCTACATATAACAGTCTGTCTCTAAAGCTAAGAGATGCATCCCTAAGGGAACTTTATTTCCAAAAATAAATTAAAAAAATTATGGATTACATATTGGACAATGAGGGAATTTCGTAACCCCTAGACTAAACTTCCGGCCACATCCACATATGCTTGTAGGCAAGCCAACTTCACTGTTGATTCTCCATGTAAAACAGAATAGTTTCACTTGAAACGGTAGAGCAGTAAGTGTATTGGAGGTTCAAACTATATGGGAGGTAGATATTTTGATGAAGCTATTGTTCTTTTACAGTCTTTTTTTTTATCATCACAGTTTTTACTTCAGTTCACATTATGATATATTTTCATTACAAACCAATCTACCATTTTTAATAAGAACAAACTTCAATCATTCTTGTTACACATTCTTATTTTCTGCAAGATTGTTTTCTCTTTGCTCTTCTTCAGCAACTTAGTTTCACCAATTTTTATTTAACTCTAGGTGAACCCAAGTTCTAGAGTATCTGTGTTTCATTTATCAAACACAACAGTTTGTCCAAAAATCACTACCTGAGCCTTGCTTTTCAAAGCCTTAAAAACCATGGATTCATTCCTTCCAAATACACTTTTGTTGTATTACCAGTTCTCAAGTTCCACACCACAAGAATATATTCAAGGGCAAATTGCATGTTTAAGCTCTTGCAAAAATTAATATATTGAAGATTTGTGTCATTTGTCAATCACATTGTTTGTTGTAAATAAATCATCATAAAATTAGCAATTAAGTCTTGTATAGCAGTTGCTAAAGTGAGGTAGTGTTTGGCAAAAACATAAGTAGAATATTTGAATGCAAATCACAAAGATGAGATGGATTCCTTGGTGCATTAACTAGAATCAGCAAGGTTTTAAACATCAGGGTATTGACATCTCAAGAGATGCCTAGTATTGTAGCTAAAACAGTCTGTTAAACAGTGTTATGTAACTTGGAAATTAAGCCAGGCTTTGTGTTCAATTGTTAGTGAACAGGTAAGAGTGTAAACTTAACCTTTTACTCAGTTTTCAATTTTGTAAATGGTAAACTAGTACAGGGCTATACTCAAAATTACCAGTAGCACTGGCTCGTAAGATTCAAGACCATAATGACTATCCAGCTTAAGTTTTGATGTTAACGTTTCTCAGACACAAAGGCTCTTAATGGTACATGTATCCAAAAGTCTTGTCTCATTCTTATTGAATATCTGTTGTCATCTGCAGCTTCTAAATCTATGTCTCAAATAATCAAGTGGAGCCTTGTGACTTGCACTCTTTGACTGTACTGTAAAAGCTGCTGTGAAAAAGCAGTCTCTCCTAAAATTTCTCCAATCATTATTTGCTGACTTAAAAATCCTTGGTCACTGAAGTACTCCTACATTGTTCATGTAGTTAAGAGTAAACTTTCAATGGTTTTGCCAAATAAAGTAGAACTGGATAGCACAAAGTTCTACTTTTCATCTGCCATCCATTGTGAAGGGGGTTTTTGCTTTAACAACAAAAGATTCTTCTTGTGGTTGGTTACCTTCACAGAGAAATCACTGTTTTCCACTGAAATCTTTCTCCAGAGATTCAGTGCCTACTGTATAGATATCATGCTGCATTTGGTCACATTGTGACCAACAGAAGGAGCTGGTGATGTTTCACTGTTCATAAGGCTCTGCAGCATTCCTACCTTTGTTTCTAATAATATCTATGGCTTTTGTTAGAACTGTCTGTTGAGGTTCACACACACTACTCCTTTCATCATATTTCTGTTTCCAGGAGTGCTGTATGCTGAGATACTGCAAAGCAATGGCTATCTCCTGGAATATATGCAGTCAACTCGAACACCAAATGTGTTCCTAAACAGCTCATGTGTGAATCCATGTCAATATTTGCTATTTTTTTGAACGTGTATTATAAGTATCGCTCAGGTGGTAAATCAGCAATATGAAGTGGTTTTTGGAAGGGACTTAAGCAGCTTTAGACTTGGTTATCTAGCCCAAAATTCAGGTGGAATGAAGGTATAATCATCCACATGTTGCAGCTGAATTCACACAAACACAGTTCTGTGGCATCCATCATTGCCTTGAGGAAAGGTGATATGAAAGTGTGAGAGGACACTTTAAATTTCAAAATTGCTTATATTTGCTGACTCTGTGGTAGCAAAACCTTGTGAGAAGTAAATTGAAAAATGCAGAATTTTCAGGGGAATTTCATCCTATAATTTCTATATTGTTATAACTTCTGGAATGTAAATATAACTTCTCAGTTTTCTCTAATTCCAGCCCTAGTTGTCTTCCTACAAGGAATTAGTCTATGATTTAAGTAAAAATGTTGATTTGGTCTTGTGTCCTGAGCTGTGAGAGATGATGTTGTAGTCATTCCTCTCTTTTTTCTCTGTTGTCATAAGTGTTGGGTTATAACTGGAATTGCACTTTCTTATTTTATTATCCTACTTCCTGCCAACATCCATGGATGATGGATGTATGCTCTTTGTTAGCCTTGAAAGGTCGAATATTCAAGGTTACATTCTTTTAGGGACCAGTATCACCTCTTCATGGCTTTGCTTATGATGGGAGGTGAAGGAAGGATGGAGAGGAGAGAGGGTTCTTCTACTGTCATCCTGGCTTTCCTTTTTTTATCCAAGCAGCAGCATTATTACACATAAATATAGAAGTGCAAAATTCAGCTTCATAAAACTTAGGGCCACAGAAGTTAGAGGGTAGCTTCCTAAGTTCTGAAATATAAGGCAGTCTAAAAGTGCTTGCTCCTTTACACAACACATTGCTGGAATATTTGGAGTCACTTCAATGTGTGCAAGTTGGGAAAACATTAACTGAAGAGCTAGACCTGATGGGTCTAACCATAACAACACTATTCCCAAAAGGGGAGTTAAAAAAAACCCAAAAACATAACAAAACAAAAACCAATTCCTAGAAAATATAGCATAATGTCCAACCTAGTAACATACTAGTCCTTTAGCTGATTTTGTTCTTGGCACCTGTGCTTTTGTTTCCTATATTTAAATAAAGATGATAATGATAGTCTTTGTGTGATCTATGTCGTGTACATGCACAAAATGAGTAAATCTATCTGAGGCACTAAGATATTGTTCTGAGGGCTGTGTTGGATCTGGTTAAGAAAATTTGAATCTCAAGAGCAGTTGTGATGACCTTTCTATCTACACTTACATAGTATAGTTAAGAGAGAAAGTACAGGATCTGCTAACATTTGTGTCTTTCAAAGATAAGAGCACCATTTTCTATTAAAAATACATTTTTCCGCCTCCCTTATTCAAGGAATCCTTCCCACACACTCAAGGCTAAGAATAAAGAAAATACAAGTGGTTTTGATAAAATGTTTAATATAAACAGTTTTAATCAGACACATCTAAGTCTTGCACATTTGAGCTTTGTGTCAAACTTTGGAAAATGCTATTAGGATTCTCAGTGCTGTGAGGACTTTCAGTTTGAGATTCTCAAACACCTCAGAGAGTGCTTGTATCATTTCAGTATAGTAGATATGTAGGCTATTATTGGATTTTCAAAGTTTTTGAAGAATTGCAAGAAATCCTCCAAAATATGCAGGCCTTAAACAGTGAATAAAGGGGTTTTTGTTAGCTAAATTCTGCAGGTTCACTGCAGATGGAGGGAGGATGGGTTCACAAATTTCTAACAAGATTTTGGATGAACTTTATGCTAAGCTGATTGAAGTATTAATTTCCATGTTTTTACCAGTTTGACTTTCACACACCTTCAGCAACATGCCCTATACTTGAATCAATCCTGTTGAGCTCAGCTGCACATATTACTGTTATCAGCAAACCATTACATTGCAAGCGTTTTTAACAACCTCTTCATGTACTTATGAAGAGGTATGTCTTGCTGTGAAGCTTAGCTGAAATATTAATGGAAACATTTTCAATTAAGGTACTTCTAGTTGTCTTTTTTTTTTATTATAGAAAACATTGAATGATAAAAGGACTGGTTTTCCACTCTAAAATGTTAATTAAACTCCCCAACTTTTCCCTTCACTCTTTTCTTAAGAATAGGTCTTCTGAACACTTTCAAAACTCCCTAAAGCAAGCATTATCATGACAAAGTACAAAAAACCAAAAATAAACCCTGGAAAAATTCACTCCAACTTCCTTCCTATCTAAGTTGGAGTTTAACCTTCTTCATCAACAGAATGTTCCTTAATATTCTTTGGCTGCTTTATACAACCTTAAGTGTTATAAACTGTTCAACAGCAAAGACAAATGAAGACACCCAGCTGTAGGAGGGCTTATTCTGTGCTGTATGTTTGTCTGTAGATTCCTGAGCAGTGCACGGGGTAGTGCAGATGCAATCACACCTTGCTGCTCTTGAGCCAGGAGCAGAATAAAGGCTGCAAGGAAATCCAAAGGAGAGGCAGTGCAAGCACTAATGGTGAGCCTTGTTCATGTTTAAGAGACGTATGGGAAACCCAGGAAATGTGATGGCTGAACACTTGTTGCATATTCGACATGAAAAATGAAATGCTTGATAAGGTAGGCTTGAGAGGATGAGACTGCATGCAGAACATGAGGTTACATTTGTGGAGGTAACCACAAATCAAGGCCTCTGTTTTCCTGTTAGTACTCTTTTCTCTATGTACCTTGTTATGTTAGTTGTAGAATGACATATTTGTAAAGAATAGATATTTGTGACTACTTTGAATATAAAGTTGTGATTGCACAATGTAAAGACAAAAGAAGCAAAATGAATCAGCAATAGACACCTGATTAACTAAAAAAGTCCCAGGGAAGCCAAGTGAAAGAATGTTGCCGGCAGGTCAGGAAAAAGTCAAATGTAGCACTTGTGACAAAGTTCAGTCCTGAGGTCTTGCAAACACTCAGCCTGTGGCCAGTTGCTGGCAATGCCAATACTGAGCTATCAGGCTACCCAAGTGCTCAATCTAACAGCTGAATGAACAGCTCGCTCTGTTCATTCATTAGGGACAGACAAATTGTTCATCAGCTATAATCAGCCCACCCATCATCATACTCCATGAACGACCAGTTGAGAAGCTGGGTTCTTCCAAGTGACAAAGAAATTTTTCAAACGGTGGAGTCTCACTGGCACAGCAGTTCAATCTCCAGGCATGGCCTCCTTTGTATATCCTTGCACTGGTCAAAGTCAAGGTGCACACCAGAGAACCCAGGCACCTTAAACTTATTTCTCTGTCTTGAACTTTCCTTGCCAATAGCTTGGCAAAACTTACCTTTAATTTTTCTCAGTCCTCAGCTTAAGTCTAAAATGTAAATA
The DNA here is from genome assembly GCA_013400735.1 of Pomatostomus ruficeps. Lineage (NCBI taxonomy): Eukaryota > Metazoa > Chordata > Aves > Passeriformes > Timaliidae > Pomatostomus > Pomatostomus ruficeps. Next base: position 18,804 of record VYZT01019867.1, on the reverse strand, counting down.
GCAACCATGATATGGTGGAGGAGAACAGACTGATCAGACCTGTCTTTCAGAAATGTGGGTATCAGATCTGTCTCTGACTTAACTCTCTAAATTCAACATTTCTGTATCATCTGAGCTGGATGTTAAATACATGTTTGCACTGTTTTTGGCACAGGTGATTTTCTTTATGTAAAAGGATTTTTATAAGGAAATTTGCTGTTATTTGGCCTGACTTACATTATCTTAAGAACAGGAAGTAAGAAGAACTCTACACTGAGGTTTACACCAGTGTACAAACTCCTCATTGTCTTAAAAGTCATTATTAGTTAACAGACGGGAATAAGAATCTTCGGTTCCTTTTAATAAGCAAAATGTCACAGCCACACCTTCATGGCAGAATGTCCTTCATAGCAGATAAACATCTATCAGTCTTTATAATACTGAGCTATTTGGATAAACTGAGGCTAATGTTGGTTTTATATCAAATTAGAAGGAAAAAATATATTGTTAAAAACCCCCATATTGACCAAGACCACCTTGCTGCTATCAAAAGTCTTCCAAGAGTGTGTATGCTTTTTATAATCTCATTTTTTTCTGTGAAATATATGATGATAAACAATTTTAGAACAATAAACTAATTAGTTCAAAATTTATTAAATAAGCAATTCTAATTGCAGTTACAGAGATTAGATTTCATGCATGTTTAAATCAAAATATAAGGATTTAAAAATGCTAATTAGAGATTAATGAATACTCATGCAGTAATATCTTAGCTTATCTAAGAAAACTATCTAAATCAGATCAACACACAATAAAAAAAAAGGAATAAACACAAAGAAAAAAATTTCTTTACCACAGAATCAGTTTGGTTCATTTCAAGCTTAGATAGCTATAATGCTATTGGAATAATCAGAGTGATATTTGTACTTTACAGGGCTTCTTAGTAGCCATATAAAACTTTTCTAAAGGTGATTTTTACTTAGAGAAAATTATGCTATGCTTAAATATTCTTGAAGTGTGCTAGGGTGTTAATGACCTCTAACTCATTTCACTTGAACATTCTGTATATAGACATACTTTATATCAGCTTTTTAGCTAAAAACATCTTATATACACCTTTTCTTTAAAGAAACAGCCTCTCTTGGTGAAAATGACGCTTAGGTAGGGATAGTTTCTTTGAGTTTAGATACCTATAAGAAAATGGGTCAAGTATTCAGTACTTCCTCATCAGAAAAATGGTTGAGAAAATTGTCTGTAATTTTCTGTATCAATCATAAGCACAGTAACTTGGTTTGAAACTTTTCAGGTGTTCATATGTTTTTGTTCATCTTTCTTTCTTGTTCACCAGGCCCATTGGAGACAGATGGAGTTCGTCTGTCTAAAAAGCAGAAAAGAATTCTAGTCCATGATTTGGTGGGCTGATTGAGAGGGCTGTAAATTAGTTTTGAAGGGTAGAGACTTGCTAGAGATGAGCCTGGGGGCAGCTTACCTGTCTTGGGGGCAAAATCAGCAGCCCAACTGAAGCATCTACACCAGTACGCCGAGCACACGTAGCAAACAGGAGGAGCTGGAAGCCACAGTGCAGCAGAAAAGCTACAATGTAGTAGCCATACTGCTTCCAAGGGAGGAAAAAAAAAATTCTATCACCATCTTCTACCTCATTCTTATTCTGATCTTAGATTCTGTTTTCAGAATTTTAAATGCTTGGGGGCAGGGAGCGTGGGTTGTGAATCCTACTCTAACAGTCAAGCATTCACCAAACCAAAACCATAGGTTTTTCTCACTCCTCAAGCATCACAGTGGAGGATTAAAGTATTATATCTGCTTCTAGTCCAGCAGTGTACTGTCATTATCATAATCTGCATAGCTCTGTTAAGATAGGGTTTTAATACACAAGCACAATATATACTAAGAACTATCAACATTGTAAATAATCATAGAAGTATTTTGAAAATACTTTTTTAATGCAAGTTCAAGGTAGTTTAATTATATTTCAAATGTAGAATACTGGTGATGTTTGAAACAGTTGATACTTGGCTGATTCATTTTCTCAGTAGTTCTTTCTCAACAGGAAGGAGCCTGGGATTTATGCGGTGTAATACCTATTGGGAATACTGATGTGTGATTTGCATAATCATTCACTCAGTCACCATTGTTCCATGCAGTTTCAGTAGAAAATGCTCCTTAATATCAGCTGAATGGATAAGAATACTTTGTTAAGAACATATGCAGGATAACAAAAGGTCAGGTCAAGTGCTTCTTCCTTCAACTACTAAATTTAAACATTGTCCTTGAGCTGTCCAGCCCTGGGTCCATGTTGAATTTCCACATGTTCTCCTACTGTGTGTAGATCATGTGTATGAAACATGGAGAAGTGAGTTGTTGCAATGCAAAATAAGATTCTCATTCACGAGTGGTTCGTCCTATGACCAATAAAAACACCTAATAGAAGGAGCCTAATTGCATTTTTTAAGGTAACGCTTCTTTCCATACATGCTGATCATATTTCTAATAGAAGTTTTATGATACCAGGTATCTACATTTTTAAATTAACTCACTTGGATTACTTGTTAACTAGCAAGTGTTTTCAGTCACAGATCTCTAAAGGCTAAACCAGCTTGGAGAGACTGTTATTACTCCCAAATGTAGGGTTGGGCTTGCTCAGAAGTCGACCTCCTTTTCAGATTTCCCTGTCATCTTGGGTGACACTTATTATACTTACATTGCAATAAAAAGATATGCATGTAAAGGCTTTTGGGGTTTCTTTCTGTTTTGGAAGAAAAATAAAATATTGAAACAGCTATCTGAAGGTCAGTATAATTTTTCTTGTGCTTTAAAAGACTCTCATCTTATTAAAAGCAGAGGTGGTTTTGAATTCAGGATGCCAGAAGCTGGGATTCTGACATAGTTAACAATGTAGAAATCTGGACCGGATGTGGCCAGATGAAAATGGCAGTAGTCTACCGCATTTATTTGTCCCTCAGATTTTACATATACCCTGTGTATGCTTCTTTTTGTACCCATGCAGACTAATGCTTTATAACTCCAATGTCCTGACTTTCTGCAGCAAAGGTGTTGTGTGGCTCGTCTTTTTTTTTTTTTTTTTATTTTTTTTTTTCTGCCTTTAGTGGGCTTGAGCATGTGGTTATTGGGCCCGTTCATAGCGATTGACACTGAACTCTCTAGAATTTCTAACAGTTCCCAGTGTCTCTCTCTCCTTTGACTTACTACTACTTCTGTCTGACTTCTTAAAAAATTCTTTATTCCCAGTTCAATGACAAGACACAATTCAGGGAATGAAGTCCAAATTAGTTGTTGTCTGTCACAAGATGCTAACAAAATAATGTTGACATAGCTTGGTCAGAGTTACAGAATACCTGTATAGACCTCTTTTTAATAGATTCCTCAAAGATGACTGGGGGGTTTTCAAGATTAGTATAATTCAGTTTATAAGAATTATAATAATTTTTAAATGGAGGCAATTCAGTGACTGGGTCAGAGAGAACAGAAATTCAGAAGTAAAATAATCATTTTTATGCTTAGGCTTGATTTCAGACTGTGCACTAACTTCTTGATTTGCAGTGAACTGAAAAAAAATTTTCTTTTAGCCCCTAGAAGATGATCAGTTGCCTCTGAGACATAATTGTGTATTTTCTAAGTGTTTCTATCTTTTCAGCCCTTGTGGGTAGCACATACTGCCATCTAAATATCCCTGTATAGACTGCAAAGTTCCCCAGAAACAGCCCTCTCTTCTTTCTAAGGCCTCCATTGGAACTCATCTCCCTTCTTAAAGAAATGCAATACAAGTTGAGGTAAAATAAAGTAGTCAATACCCAGAGCACCAACACAAATGTTACCAGTCAATAGATATGTTGTGTTAAAGGCATCTATTTACAGTATCAGATTAATATATCCCAGATCCTGTTGTCGTCACTGTGCTAAAGGCAACTACAGGTATGTTTTGAAAGTTTTACAAAGGGCTGTTCTTAATGTCAAATACTTGCTGTTCGTCTTAGCAACTGCACTAGCCTTGCACAGGATGGATGGAGAGGAATGAGTCAGTAATGCAGCTATACAAACATTAAGATGTAAACTGCATTTCTTATTACACACCCATTCAGTCATCTGGGTAAGTTATGTGAATGATTGTTAAAATCTGTGATTGTTAAGAATGAGTCTGGTTTAATTCTTCTTTCTTACTGAAAAAATGAAGCTCGATTTAAGCTAAATTTTTATAAACAGATACTTTTTTATCAATAATACTGCATAAATTGTAAGAAAATGCTGTTCACAATTGATTATTTTATAGACTTGAGCAGTGGAAGATAAACAGCCAGTATTGAAAGTGAAAGAAAACCAAAAGAAAACATAAATTGTTATAAAGAACATTTTATTAGATCGAATTGTACTATATATGATATCAGTGAATTGTTATCAACTCCTGCTAAGTAATTTTACAAGGCACAAGGAGTATAATGTTAAAGTTACATAGTTAATGCACTTAACATTTTCCAGCAGTACAGAAGCTTCAGATTTTGTTTTCTTTGAAGAATGAGTGACCATGTTTCTCATTTCCTAAGTCTGTATTCTTCAGTAAGAAATTTTTGGCAATGCTGTTAATTGCTCTTGTACTGAAAGAGCACATAAAATCAGAATTGCACTGTTCCTCAGAGTTAAATTTAAGCTTTCACAGTAAGTTTTAGTGTATTTCCATGATGTCAATCATCATAGACCCTTATCTTGTGACAGACTGGTAAATCCAAGGTACACAGCTAAACTGACACTTCTTGCAGAGGTCAAGATTGGTTCTGCAACAATGGGGTAAAATAGACCTTGGCATTTCTTGTGTAAACATTTAAACAAAAAGAAACATATCCTTGTTCTTAAGTCTCAACCTGGAGTTCTTCAGTGTTTTGCAGTAACTTTTACAGCCTTCATTCATGCTATCAATACTATAGTATGTTTACCAAGGTAATAATTTGTAACAAAAGTGAGAAAAATGACATGTCTGGCTTGGACTGCATCTTGGAATGCTCTTCCATAAAGAGGTTACTGACATGATGTCATGGTTTTGACCCTGGCTAAGTGCCAGGCACCCACGGCAGCCGCTCACTTGTTCCCTCCCCTGCCACAGCTGGGCAGAGGAGGGAAAGGGAGGGGGGAAAAAATACACAGGGAATTAACCCAAAGGTCCATGAGTTGAGATAAGGAACCGGGAGAAAACGCTCCAAGGACAAAAGCAGGCTCAACTTAAGTTGCAAAGTGAAATTTATTACTACCAGAGTTAGAAGGAGGATATGAGAAATCCCTCTCCACTCCTCCCTCCCTCCCACCAACAGTGCAAGAAGGAGCAGGGTGTGGGGGTTCAGGTCAGTCCATTTGCAGGGTCTTCTTCCCCTGCTTAGGAAGAGGGGTTTTTTCCTCTGCATTTGCCACGGCATCCCTCCCATGAGAGACAGTTCTCTGTGAACCTCTATGGTGTGGGTTTACTCGTCCATGGGGTGCAGTCCTCCAAGGACAAACTGCTCCAGCATGGAAGCA
>VYZT01019867.1:0-13146 GCA_013400735.1 Pomatostomus ruficeps | reverse complement strand
CAGTGGCATGTCCATCATCTTCAGAGCCATCAGAGATTGACTCTGCTGGAAATGGTGAAGAATTCTGGAAGCTTCTCACAGGAGCCATCTTTATGGCCCCCTCCCCACTACTAAAACCACAACACGTGAGAAAGACAGACATGACCTACAGGACAAAGACAAATTGCATGAGGCACACTGTTGAGTATATTAGAGTATGCTTTGTTCTGATACTAGACATTCTCAAGAGCATAAGGATAAAGAATCTGCCAAAATATTTATCACCTTTGGTGTTTCTAAATATAAATTGAAAAACATAATTGAAAATATGTTCTGCATGATTGTTGTGATTTATTCCAGCAGGCAGCTGAACAGCACACAGACGTTTCCCTACACTCCCCTCAGTGGAATGGGGAAAGAATCTGAAAAAAGATTAAATTAAGGGGTCAGGATAAAGAGAGTTTAACAGGATAGAAAAGGAAGGGAAACTCATAAAAATGCTAAGAGAATATACAAGCCAAGTGATGCACAATGCCATTGCTTACCACCCAGTGACTTATGCCCAGACAGTCCCTGAGCAGCAGGTTGTATTCCCCAGCCAGCTCTCCCCGTTTTATTTTTGAGCATGATGACATATGATCTAGAATATCCCTTTGGCCAGTTGAGTTCAGCTGTCCTGGCTATGTCCCCTTTCAATTTCTTGTGCACCCCCCACCTACTTTCTGGCAGTGCAGTATGAGAAACTGAAAATCCTTGACTTCATTCATATAAACACTGCTCAACAGCAGCAAAAGCATCTGTTTATCAACATTCTTCTCATCCTAAATCCAAAACACAGCACTATACCAGCTACTAGGAAGAAAATTAAGTCTATCCCAGCCAAAACCAAGACACAAATTTAGTAACCTGTTGTGTAAATGTTTGACTGGGACCATAGTTTTGTTGATGAGAATACTTTTTTCCATGAAAGAAACCAGAAGCAGGCTTCAGAGATAAAGTAGCTTATATAACTGTTTTGGTGTATGTAATGTCAGAATGAAGTAATACACTACTAGAATGCTCAACATATTTGCTTGGCTGTTTACGGTAATATCAACCCATTTGAAAGAATTTGCTCTATTTTCAGAGTTTCTTATTTCTGTTACTTATGTCACTTTTAGAAGAGAGTTAAACCATTAAACAGTAAATCTTCATAGATCTGCAATATATTCTGTTTCAATTTAGAAACTAACCGTAGTAAGAGCTGTGAAAATATAAGAAATGCAAATGGCATTCCCAGTGTTGGAGAACAAAAGTGGAGTGTTTGACTTAAGCTAACTTACATTAGTAAGGACTCAAGAGGCTCTGATATTAATACTGTGTTAATTTAATGTCAAAGCAGAAATGAGAATAATTAAGTGACTACTGTCCTTTTTGCTCTCTATCTGCTACTTCCAGAATCCTATTTTAACTGGACTTTTGCAATGATAAAGTTTTACTGGAAGTATAATACTTGGCTGGTTCAGGATTCAAGTTAGTATTCAATTCTTGTAGAAATTGATTTATTTTGTGTTGTCCATTATCATAGGCTTAAATGTGTATTAAGCTAAGTATAGACTTGGGGAAGAATTAGAAGTATCAGGAATGAAGCAGAGAAACTGAGCCTTGGAAGAAGGGAACATGGTAGGGGCAGTTGTTTTAGATTTTGTCTTTTTTTCTTAAACCAACTTTATTTTAACTGACAGGAACCCAAATTTTGCCCAAGTCTGTATTGCCAGTGGTAGTATTTGATAGTAAGTGGCCTCCTTATCTTTATCTCAGTTCATGAGTTTTTCCTTGTTATTGTCTCCTTCTATCGTGTTGAGGAATAGTGACAGAGCAGCTGGGTAGTTTTTTGGCATCTGCCCAAGGTTAATACACCAGAGTACTCACTATTGAAATGGTCTTCTGCCCTCTCAAACTCTTTATTATATATCCACTTCCACTGTAAAATGGATAAATCTAATATGGGGGTTGTGGTGTTTGGTTTGTTGATTTTTGTTTTAAGGTAGAGCTTCTATTTGAATATAACTTAATTTTGCTTTCCATTCAGATTCACCTAAGTGAAAACTGACTGAAGGACTGTAAGGAAAGACTAAAATAGTGATTAAAAATAGCAACATATTATTCTGGAGGGCAGATTCTAAAACTAATGCAGGGATCACTGTAAATTGAAATCTAAGACAACTTCATTTGTTTTTTTCCATAAAGAACTAAACAACCACATGTAAAATGTAGCTTTGTAATGACCTTTCAGTCTAAATGACAGCACAAATTATTCTGCAAGTGATTGTAAACTGGAATATGTTATGAGGGGAAAAAATTTGTCGTGCCATCCATTATTTGCTGCTTGTAAACAGTGAAATTTGCAGTAAGTGAAAATGCATGGTTTTATAGATGCACAACGTAGGATGTTCCCAGAAACATGGTATTTAGATAGATGAGAGCTATTGTATTCTGGATGTCCTTTCTTCACTGAAGTGCTAAGAAAGAATTTTTAAAGTGCCTTTTTTTCCCTGCTCCTGAGGAAATAGACCATACAGGGAACATCTGTGATGTTTCATGTTTGATGGAGTCTCCTATCACAGAAGGCAGCTTTTTTTTTATGGGTTGAGCAATGTCTTGGGATCTCAAAGTTCAACTCAGCTTTAATTGAGACACAACTTTCAGGGTTCTCTAAATTGTTGAGAACACACAAAATCATTTGTGTCATAATATTCATCTATTCAGCTATTTAGCTCTTTTTGTACCTTTCTGTATCTGTTTATGAATTCTGGATTTTAGGATGCAATATATACTCTAGATAGGCAATAAAGCACCTTGAGTAGATATTCTAGCATCTTAGGTTGATACTGAATGTAATCATTAGCAGTATGCAGCTTATTAGCTCTGGTGCTAACAAGGATATTGAAGTGAGGTGTAAAAGCAGAATGTGTTGAAGTTTAATTTAAAAAATAAACAAATGCATGAACTGACTTGATGTTATTATGTGCAAGAGATCCCATATTAGAAAAAAAATCGGCTTTTGGTTGGTTTGGTGTTCACTTTGCAGAAGTGCTACCAAATATTTCAGATGGTAAGATGAAGATTTTGGACTTTTTGTGAGGTAATGTCATGGAGTCCAGCTCCAGCCAAGATCCCATGCAGCCAGTAGTCAGCTGTGCCATGACGGATCTTCTGAGAAACAGTACTGTTGGGGTAGAGACCAAAAGAAGTCCATAACTTTTTTGCATAACTCAGGACTGTGATAGCCAACAGTGACCATTCAAGATGAAGTTGAAAGAGAGGGATCTGAGAACAGCTCCAAACCTTTATTTTTTCCAGGGAACAAGGGGAATGATGATGTTTTTCATCTCTCCAGAGATAAGACTGGAGTAAGCACTGCCTGGCCTAACTTTTCCATACACTTATGGGAAGAAGGAAAAATAGCTCCCAATAGCAAAGGTGAGAGCTCATAGGCCAAAATCTGTAGGGAAAAGTGCTGTGAAGTTTTATTGTAGGTTAATTTGGTGTTGAGAAGGAAGAATTATATGTTTTCTGTACTCTTGTCTCTCCCAGAAATAGCAGCTTACGTCTTGCTGACAGTAAATATACTTCCTCCTTGGCTGGCAATTCTCCTTTAGCATAACGAGTCCATACTTTATAAGCGACTTCTACTCATCTTGGGCTTTTGAAGGAGCACTCCAGAGCTTTCCTTGTTTTGCTCTAGTTATCAAGGGTAAGAAGTTGAATTATTCATATTTGCCTCTGCCAAAAGCAGTAGGAGCAAAAAGTTGAGTGGATCAGAAAACAGTGGCAAATACGATGAAGTTCACATTCCAATCTCATCAGCTGTAATTGGCCTCTCCATCTGGATTATGGAAGAAAGAGAAAGACAGTTTTCAGATCAACCACCTGTAGGAAAATTGGTTATTTTTTGGAAGTCTTTTTAACCAGAAGGTGAATTCTTTTTACTGTAGGGTTATAACTTAGAGTTTTTAGAAAATGCTGTAGTTTTGAGGCTAGAAGTATTTTCAAAGAATTTATTTTATGTCTTTCTACATTATACAGCTTGAAAGCATATTCAACAGTTCTAATTCATGCATTTTGCTTACTTTCTAAGAGTCTTCAAACTCAGCATGCAATGAACCCTGCTGATGTGAAACACTGAAAAGGGAAATTATTCTTGGTGTTTACTGTAACAGTTTAAATAAGGAACTTAATCACAAGGGATCATCTTTCTTTTTTCAGTTTCCTAATTAATATTGCCTTGGCCCTTTTAGAACTTTACTTTACAAATCAGGCCTTAAAAAGAGTTTTATCTATATTTTTAAGTAGTTTCTACATGAAAAGGAGTAAAAAGTACTTCTTGACAAGCATGTATTTAATTTGCAGGGGTTTTATCTGTAAGCAACATTTCCTTTGGCATAGCTGTCATGGGGTCATCACAGAAAAGGAAAAGTAGAAGATTTCTTCGAAATGCATCAGATACACTATAAAATCTCTTTTGGGGATAATTCCCTACATGTGCAACTCTACTTCTGCATATTACATTTTTAATGGTACTCTGTTAAGATCCTGCTATGAGAATTAGCTATGGATTAGAAGTATTTTGATGAAATAAACCTCTATTTTAAAAAGTTAACTCTAAATATAGTAATCTATTAAATCCATTCCTAGAAAGTAATTTTTAAACCCTAAATCATCAGACTTTTGAAATTTATTTAGCTAAAGATATGAAAATTTTATGAAACTGAATATCTTTCTTCAGCCATATAGCAGCCATGGACCAGGTGGTTTTGGACAATGTAAGTTGGAACAATTCTATTGACTGTCTGGAGTACACCAAAAAACCCATATCTAAAAACTAGTGTTGTGCTAGTGTAAAACTGTGTAACAGATCAGCCTGATAAATTAATTTATTTGTCCAGCTTAGAGAGGATGACAAGGGTGATCAGCAATTGGAACAGGCTGCCCAGGGAAGTGATGGAATCACCATCCCTGGAAGTGTTCAAAAATCTTGTAGATGTGGTGCTTAGGTAAATGGGTTAGTGGCAGACCCTAAAGTGTTAGGTTTAGGGTTGGACTCGATCTTAGAGGTCTTTCCCACACCCAGTGGTTCTATGATGGCAAAGGTGTGGACGTTGGTTGCCTGGACACCATTGTCCATTCCATTCTCCTGGAGAAGATGGCTGCTCATGGCTTAGACAAGTGTACTCTTCACTGGATAAAAAATTGTATAGATGGGTGAGTCCTGAGAGTGGTGGTCAAAGGAATGAAATCCAGTTGACAGCCAAATACAAGTGGGACTCCCTGGGGCTCACTGTTGGGGTACATTTCTGTTTAATACCTTTATCAAGTGTCTGGATGATGGCATAGAGATAACATCAAGTCGGACAGGAATGCTGATTTGTTGGAGGATAGAAAGGCTCTGCAGATGGATCTGGGCTGGATTGATGGGCTGAGGCCGATTGCATGAGGTTGAACAACGCCAAGTGCCCCATCCTGCACTGGGGTCACAACAACGCCAGGCAGTGCTACAGGCCAGGGGAAGAGTGGCTGAAAAGCTGCTTGGTAGAAAAGGACCTGGGGGTGGAACAGCTGAACATGAGCCAGCTGTGCCCAGCTGGCCAAGAAGGCCAATGACATCCTGGCCTGTGTCAGCAATAGTGTGGCCAGCAGGACCAGGGCAGCGATTGTCCCCCTGTACTCAGCACTGGTGAGGCCACACCTGGAATCCTGTGTCCAGTTCTGGGCCCCTCACAAGAAGAAAGACATTGAGGTGCTGGAGCAGGTCTAGAGAAGGGCAGCAGAGCTGGTGAAGGGTCTGGAGCACAAGTCTGACGTAAAGAAGTTGAGTAAGCAGGGGATGTTTAGCCTGAAGGAAAGGAGTCTCAGGGCAGACCTTATTGCTCTCTACAACTACCTGAAAGGAGATTATAGTGAAGTGGGGATTGGCCTCCTCTCTGGTAACAAGTGATAGGACAAAAGCAAATAGCTTCAAGTTGCACAAGGGGATGTTCAGATAAGATATAAGAAAAATTTCTTTATGGAAAGGGTTATTAAGCACTCGAACAGGCTGCACAGGAAAGTGGTTGAGTCACCATGCCTCAAGATATTTAAAAGATATGTAGATATGACACTTAGGGATTTGTTTTAGTAGTGGATTTGGCAGCACTAAGTTTATGCTGGAACTCTGTTTCAAGGTTCTTTTCCAACCTAAATGATTCTATTATATTCAAATTTTTATTTTATCCTCACACACTCACAATTCAACATAAACTTGAAATGCCAGCAAAAAGCAGTCTTATTAGTAGACTCTGATACTTTTGGTCATACATTTAAGATGATTTCTGCCAGTGGAAAAGACCCATATTCATCATATAGAGCTTACTGTATGGATATACTAACATGATTATATGATACAAGGATAAAACTTACTTAAAACAAGGTATGCATTTTATGGAGAAAGAGTCCTCTTTTAAAAATAATGAATAAATTTTTTATTGGTGTTGACCTTTTATCACTGACTGATAGTAACAGAAAACATCTTTCATTTTGTAATAATACATTGGGATACACTACTTTAGCTATAGATACATCATCTTCTCTGGGACTCAGGAGCCCTAAATAACTAAATAACACATTTAAGTTAGAGAAGGACATTTGTAGCAGATGATGGAATGTGTCTCAGGCATGCTTGCCCCCAAGATAGTTTGAATTGTAAAATGTGAGTCTGAAAGCATGACAATACAGAAGAGGAAATACTGCAGAGTTTACTTGCCTACTCAATGGTCTTCAACAACAAAATATTAGCTCTATATAAACATGAATATTACAGAGGGTAAAAATTGCAGTTATGTAATGTTGAAATTCAGATGACCTTATCTTTTCTGGGGTTTGATTCTTTTAACATTTTTGTGAATGTTTCATGTGGAGAATGCTCTCATCTGGAACAGTGTGACCTCTGACTTATGAGTAAATACTTTGAGTAAAATTGTTTTCTGTTTACTGTTATTCTAAACTCAATCTAGAATACTCAGATCAAGAAAAGAACATTATATTGTTTTTCTGTTTTATTTAATTTTCTTGTGTCTTGGAGGGGCATCATTTAAGGTGGGAAAATAATAGGATAACAAGGATAAAAAGAATATATCTTGCTGAAGTCCCTTAAGTTTACCTGTCTTACTGCATAAGGTGCTCAAAACGTCTTGTAAATGGTTGTTTTCATGGTTCTCCAAGTTATTGATTCTGTATGAAGTTCATTGTCAGCCCATTTATAATGAGAGGAATTGAAAACCAATAAATATGAGATTTCCAAACTGGAATCCTTGTGAACTATCCGTAGTCCTTTGATCTTGCATTCCAAAATAGTACTGTATATTCTTTGTAAGGCCTCACTGCCTTCTCATTGATCTGAAGCAGCAGAAAAAAGCAATTGGTCTGAAAATTTTTCAGAGGCCACAAGAAGGTTATTTGCAGAAATGTTTCTCTTACATTTCAAATATCTTTTTCCTTTTTCTCCTTTCTCTAGCTTTTCTCTCGTTATAACAGGATAATTCGTGATATGCATCTGGTACCTTTTTCTTTTCTTGAAAGTTATTATAATTCTTCCATTTCTAACCTTCAATTTATGTTCCATTGTGTCCTACTGAAATTATTTCCTATTGTACACATTCCCCTGTTCAGATAGTTTTATTATTGTGCCCTTTTCAATTCACTAAGGACACCTTTACATCCTGATGGAAGTTCTTCAAAATATAGCTGACCTAAATCTTAAGGGGAAATGTAGTATCATTTCCCAAGAAGATTTCTGTTTCATTGTGTGATCCTGGAAGATCATTCTTAAGTATCACAGATATGAAATTATTATGAAATGAATTTCCCATGAAAGTGACCTCTCACCCGGGAGAGATTAAACATTTGCTTTGTATGTACCATCTCTTCTGAATGAGAATTATACCATCGTGCACTGTAAAAATATATTGGGACATACTATTTTGTGTTGTACCAGGGTGGAAAAAGAATACTAAAACATTCTTTAAAATAGATTAAATAATTTCTACTTGTGTTAATATTTATAAAGTGACACATTGTCTAGAAATAATACAAAAACCACTTGGAAATTATTTCACTTACAAAAATTCAAGGTTCACAAGACTTTGCAATATCAGTGCAGACAACAAAATTAACTTGCTTCTTTGTCTGTTCATTATAATAGAATTGAGTGCAGTGATCATGCGATCTTATTTTTGCTGTGTGTTTCTGGTTTTTGTTCACAGAACAGAGTCCTTTCTCCAACTGGTCTGTATTCAAGTATGACCCTAAACAGCTTTCTGAACACCACTTGTACCCGGTTTGAAAAATGAGTTAAATGTTCTTTTATTAGAGTTTCCTGTGATCACAATGACTCATTTCAAACTAACTTCTTTGCAGTACCATTCCAAATGGAAAGTCTTCCTATCCCTATGGCATCGGTTAGGATACAAGAGGAAATTTAGGTTACAAATACTCCATAATTGTAGGCAACTTGATTCATGCTGCTTTGTATTGTGGTGATTACATAGGTTCAGGACATTGATTCCCATTGAAGTCAGCTGAAATAGTGAATGCTTGAAGTCTAACATATAAAAGCACTGAAGGTCTCACACCAAGAGGAGGAAGGAACACACAAAACAGAGAATTCCTGCTGCCCTTTGAACTGTGTCACTGAGAGAAGTTTCAGAACAGGATAGCCTCAGTCAACTGTTTTTTGCCTGCGGGAACAGAAATTGATTATGATTTGATTAAGTTACCTGAGAACCAGCTCATTCTTGAAAGAAGAAAGTATTTGAGTAGATCAATCAGATTATCTTGCAGGGAATCTGATTGATCTACTCGAATACTTTCTTCTTTCAAGAATGAGCTGGTTCTTGTGCACTAAAATAAAAGTTCTATTCTGGAGTCCCTTTCCTTGCTCTCTATCTAAACTTCTTCCCTTTCAGACCTCATTCCAAGGTTTTCTCTTCTTGTTCTATTGCCTCCTATTGTTCTGGTCTGTCTCTAGTAATGAGACAAGTTAACTGATATTGAAAATAATTTATATTTACAAAGATCATGAGAGCTCTGGCATGCCTTTTCACTTTCTGCTAGAAGATTTTAAGCCAAAATAGAGCTGGTTGAATTGGCCCTGATCTTCTGGCAGATTGTGCAAGTTTTTCATATACCTTTTTTCTCAGTACTTCTCCCATCCCATAACAGTTCTGCTGTGGTCATTAGATAAGTTGAAACACTTTATCAGTGTTGCAATAGGGTATTGGAGTATGTATAAGAGCACAAAAAATAAAGGTAATCTTATAATCATCACTCACTAAAGTGAACAGTTCTGGTGTGTGGAGAATATAGCTGAGGAATGGCTGATTTCAAAAGGACATGATCAATTCAGACTGGTGAATGTGTAATTGTCTCTCGCTGTACTGGTACGTGACAGAGACAAGGACATCATACTCTTGAATGTAACTGTTATGTGAGAAACAGGATGGGAAAGAATGTAGAAAATCAGGACCTGATAACCGCAAGGCTGACCACAAAGAACTAATACAGAAGTTAGTGCCATCCAATTAGGAGCTTGCTTTTTGCAATATGTATGAGCTTAATTAAGTAGTGTATAAATATGGAGCTGTGTAATCAATAAACTGAGACTTTCCGATCATCATAGGATGGTGTCTGTCTCCCGCTGATTTCCAACAAAAATGGTGATTTCCAACACTGGTGTGGAAACATTCCACGGAGCAAGGTGAATTTCTAGAACTGGGGGAACCCCAGGAGAGCACCAAGATGCTCTGTTAATAGGAGGGAAAGAGCCAGCAAAACTTCAACCCCGAACACGAGGAGAACAGACTTCAGATTGCTCAGGAAACTAGTTAGTAAGGACCCCTGGGAAAATGCGTTTGAAGGTACTGGGGTCCATCCATGCTGGTCATTCTTTAAGGACCAACTCCTAATGACACAGCAGCAGGGAATTCCAAAATGTTGGAAGTCAGGCAGCTGAGGCAGAAGGCCAACTTGGCTGACCAGGGATCTTCTTTTGGAGTGAAGTCAAAAAAAGTTGTATGCCCAGTGGAAACAAGGTTGGGTGACATGGGAGGAATAGAGTGATGCTGCTCACCTCCGTAGGGAGAAAATTCATGTGGCCAAAGGTCAACTGGTATTATTGAAAAACACCTGAAGGACAATGCAGTCATCAGTCACAGCCAGTTTGGCTACATGAGGGGAAAGTCTTGCTTGTCAAACTTAATTTCCTTTTAGTACAAGTAGCCCACCTAGGAGGACAAGGGAGTCCAGTTACGTGATCCTTTTGGATTTCAGCGAAGTTTTTGATAATGCCTGTCACAGGATCCTTCTGTACAAAATGTCCAACACACAGCTGGAAAAACACATCATGTGATGCGTGAACAACTGGCTCACAGGTTAAGTGCAAAGGGGAGTTGTAATGAATGGGATGACATCAGACTGGTGTCCTGTCACTAGTGGGGTTCCACAGGGCCCCATCCTCAGCCCCGTGCTCTTCAACATCTTCATAAATGACTTGGATATAAGACTTGAAGAAATATTAAGTAAGTTTGCCAATAACATTAGATTGGGAGGAGTTGTTGACTCCCGTGAAGGCAGGGAGGCTCTGCAGGGAGACCTGAACAAATCAGAGGGATGGGCAGTCACCAACCATATGAAGTTTAAGAAAAACAAGTGCCAGATTCTGCACCTGGATGTCCATACAGACTAGAGACTGAGAGGATGGGAAGCAGCAGTGCAGAAAGAAAACTGGGGGTCCTGGGTCCTCGCAGATGGCAAGTTGAACATGAGTCAGCAGTGCCCTGGCAGCCAGGAGGGCCAAGTGTGTCCTGGGGGGCATCAGCCACAGCATCACCAGCAGGGCAAGGGAGGGGATTGTCCCGCTCTGCTCTGCACTGGGGAGCCTCACCTTGAGTCCTGTGTAAAGAAGGATATGAAACTATTATAAACCATCCAGAGGAGAGCTAAAATGATGGTGAAGGACCTAGAGGGGAAACCATATGAGGAGTTGCTGAGGTTTGTTTGTTTGTTCAGCTTAGAGAAACAGACACTAAGGGGAGACCTCATTGCAGTTGACAACTTCCTTGTGAGGGGAAGAGGAGGAGCAGACACTGATCTCTTCTCTGTTCTGACAAATGATACAACCCAAAGAAATGGCCTGAAGCCGTGTAAGGGGTGATTTAGATTGGATATTAGGAATAGGTTCTTCACCCAGAGGGTGGTTGGGCACTGGAACACACTCCCCAGGAAAGTGGTCACAGCACCAAGCCTGTTTAAATTCAAGAAGTATTTGGACAATAATCTCAGACACAAGGTGTGAGGGGCTTTCCTGTGCAGGACCAGTAGTTGGACTTGATGATACTTTTGAATCCCTTCCTGCTCAGGAAATTCTATGATTCTACAAAATAAGACAGAACAAAAAAAGAAAAAGAAAGATATCTTAATTGACCAAAGGTTTAGACAAATTTTTATGAGATGTTCATCAGAAGACAAGACACTTAAATTGTTGCAGTAAAAAGTTTTTAAAAAGAGGACTAAGTCACTGTCACAGGTGTACTGATCAATACTCTTCAATAAGAGACATAAAATGTACTCAAACGTACTCAAATGTACTAAAATGCAAATCGACAAAAATGGAAGAAGGGAACATAAATAAAAGACTTAGTCATAAATGAAAAATGTTAAATCAATACCACAGAGGTGGTCCATGCATATATTTCTTTAAAGGAAAAATTCAGTTACTGTGCTACCTCTCAAAACCTCTGCTTTCTCAGAGTTTGGATCTCACTGCTGATCAATGGTGGAGGTCTGGAAGAGTCTTTTTCATATGAATGACAACTTGGAAATCCTGCACAGATGGAGTATTACTCCAGTAGATGTTTTTTGCTATAACTCTAATTTTTTTACTGTATTTTGCATAACCATTGTAATTGCATCACAGCTGTGTGTATAAATAAGAGTTTCAAGCAGTTTTAATGTTTTTCAGATGAACTTCAGAGAGCTATTTGCATCTCTGGCAATACCTCTTTTCAGGCATAAACACTGCTTTCTGAGCTGGAAAATAATATAATCATATTCTGCTGTTACATTGAAAACTATTTACAAAGCTGATTCTCTTACTCGTCAGAATATTTTTCTTCTAATCATTCAATTGCCTGGGGAAGCACTCAAAATGTATGGATTGCCTTTAGACCATTTTACTCCTGAACCATGATTGTCTGGGTTGACTCCCAGTGTCATTTCTCTCCCTTTCCATTTTGTTATGGATGTAAGAGAAGAAAACTAAAGTAATTATAATTAGACTGATGTTAAAACTGAAAACTGTGCCTTGGGGCATCTGGTCCTGTGCCCAACCTCTGACCAAAGGCTTGTGTGAGCTGGCAATAAATTAACCAAAGCAAGGTTTGAGAGCATCCTGCCTGCAGCACCTGCCTATAACTGTGTTGTATTATGGAGAAATGAGGGACCACTTGTAGAAAAAGCTCATGCTGTAGAAACTTCTGGGAAAGCAACAAAGGAACCTTCTGGATCTTCCTTGCCTTTTCACACTGTGTGAATTTTAGGGTGTGAAAACCTGTGTTATAAATGTGCAAAAATAAAGTGATAAAAGATAGTAATAAAAACTCCTTTCAAAGGCCTCTTTACTCCTGAACCTTACTTGCTTTTAAGTGTCCCTGGAGTAAAAGCAAAGTGAGGAGGAGAAAATTTTGTCTAGAATGAAGTTCATTTTTTCGGGTCAACAATAACTTTTTTGGGTTTAAGACTCATGATAAGATTGAACTTAAAGCGAGGAGACTGGATAATGAAAGTTATAGCAGCTGAAGCAGAAGGAAAAGCCTGAAAATTTCAAGTGCTGAAAATCATTTGGGTAAGAAGACCCAAACACTTTTCCTCTAGAATGTTATGCAAACTGACGCACACTCAGCTTGATTGTGGAGACTTAGTAATACCTGTAATCCAATGCTTACACTATGGATAGAAGCTGAGCCAGGTTTGAAAAAGCATTGCTTACAAATTGACTAGTCCTCAAAAATGAGCAAAGCTGTAGGTCACATGTCTGAAAGTACTGAGCAAATAGAAATTAGATCCTAATGCTAAGCAGGTTTTCTAGTGCTAGCT
>VYZT01019866.1:431602-444582 GCA_013400735.1 Pomatostomus ruficeps | reverse complement strand
GCTGCTGCTGTGTTTGGGATCACGCAGCACACTGAGCACCTCTACAGAGTGCTGTCATAGCCCCAAGGACTCTGAGTGCTGTTTACATGTGAAAGGAATAAGATGAATGTGCCTTTACAAACAGAGCGTGAGAGTCTGCTCGTAGATAGGGCCAGGGACTCAGAGATAGGGAAGGGACGGAAGAAACCATCGGTTCTAGAAATGTTACTATTGACACACACTGCAGCTCAGCCAAGGCCGTGTTACATTGCTGAACTTACAGGAAAAGAACAAAGACTTAACACAATTACGAATAGTGTTTTCTTATAAAAGAAAACATAAAGGAGGTGCATATTAGAGGGGGCACAGGGTAGGCGATTTGGGGAGTCTGTTCCTTCCGAGTACCTCGGCCAGTGGGGAAAGGAAGAGGGTGATGTGTCTGGGAACTCAGGATAAAAAGGGGCTGTGTCCCCCAACAATTTGAGAGACCCCAGGGGAAATGCCCCAAAGCCTCTCCCTTTGAACAAAATTACAGGACTCCTCTGTCTCCTTTTCACAAACCGCTGGTGTTGTGAGTTTTCCCCACACACATATCACAGGCAGAATCCAAGTTTTTAAATGTTTATCTGAAAATCATAGAGGGAGTGATGGAGCCACTGCCCAGAAGTGGCAGACAAAGCTGTAATTGGGCTTTTGGCTACAGCTCTGAAATAAATGGGGCCAAAAAGGGTTGATACGACATTTTCTTCAGATTTGTTGTTGGAGATAATCTTGCAAGTACAATTTTGAAATAAAAGCTGAGAATTAGTAGTAACTATTACTCTGGCTGTTCCAGATGCTGGACCTTCTCGTAGTATCTACAAGCTCAGGACAGAGGATGACACTTGTGTCACTCTCTCCCATTGTGGGCCCCGCTTGGTGCTGTGCACATCCTTCTGGTTTTCCCTACTAAATGGTGGTTCCCCAAAGAAGCAATGTGTGGGCATCTACTGCTGATAGGTTGCAGCATTTGGGGTTACAGAGGCAGCATGCTTTATCTTGTACTTAGATTTTGTAAAAAAATAATGTTGAGGGTTCTTTTTTTTGTGAACACTTTGATAGAATGCTTTGCTGACTTCATTTTTAAAGTCCTGTTAGGGAGATGTTAAATGTTGTGGTGGAGGATTTGTTAGAAAGAGGTTACAGCATTGTGCTGAGAAAATGGATGAGAGTAAACTATTGCCTGCTTCTGCTGCCTGAGAACGGTCTGAAAGAGCAGAGCAGCTAAAAGAATAATTAAACCTGTGTTTTTAAAACAGTTCTGTACTAACCTGGGACATTGCCAGGTCAGGAAAGGACATGAAAGGATCCGACAGTGTTCTTGAACAATAAACATTTTTACCTGAAAGATCTGTGCTGGCATTATTAGGAATGCCATTATCTTGCTTTGATCTGACTCTAGGACTGGCTGCTCATAGAGCTGACACAGAGCAAGAGGCCAACAAAGGACAGCCCTAATGGACTTTAATACCTTTAGTGACGGGTTTCTCTTCCCCTCAGACGTGTGTCATTTCACAAGGGCTCCTTTCATCTCGATGTGCCTGGTGGAGATGGCTGGCAGCAGTGTGAGCAGCACAGCCCATGGCTGAGGGCAGGGTTCAGCAGAGTGACTCTCGCTTGTCCAGCCCTGTCCCCCTGTCCCGCTCAGCTGCCGGGGTCAGCAGCGCTCGCCGGCTGCCCTGCCTGTGCAGCAGCAGCCATGGGCACTGCTACAGCCTGCATGCTGGGCAGGGGGTGGTTCTGCCTCAAAACCTGCGTGTGAAAAACCCCAAACAGACAGTGGGAGATGCCCTACCATGGCTGGGGTTTAGGCGGGTTTTTTGGGTTTGCTTGTTTGTTTGTTTGTTTGTTTTTTCCCAGGTAGGTTCTGATGCAGAACCAGGGGTTTCTTGGCCTGCTGCGGTGAGCAAAGGCACACCTTGGTCACGTCAAATACCTGCCTTACTCTGACTGCAGCAGTGCTGAAGGGTTGGCAGAGCACAGAGCTAGCTTGCTCTGTCATCTGAGCACATATATCTAAGCTTTAGGACACAGAATAAAAATGATGTTTTATCAGCCTTTATTTGGCCTTTTAAGATGAGAAGTTAGGAGCTTTATGTTGATGGTTCTGGGGTATTTATGATTCCCTTTAAGAGTATATCTTTCCACTGAGGAATGAAAAGTGTGATATTTTAGCCATTGGAAATGCCTGGCTTAGTTTGGTTCTGTTTCCTGATTTCATTTTGACATGGTAGACAATTCAGAAAATATATTTGCAGCAAGGAAAATGGAGTTGTTATGGAAACATCTGAGCGAGGCAGCTGACACGGGGTAAGGCAGGCACCAGATTCGCTGTACACACAGACACGCTAAAACAGCGAGTTCATGTAAGGTAAGGGAGCAGTTTCTAGGCGCTGTCTGCTCCATGGGTGGGTTTTCTGGCACAAGAGGAAAAAAAAACCACTTCAAAACTGTGAGCATGGGGCTCCATCTTCTGGTACCAAAGCAAAGTGTGTTGCTCTGGATATAGACGGAGGTGAGATTTCGGTATCATTTTTACGTTAGCTTCTACAAAAGCACGACAAAACCAGTAGCAACAATAATAATAAATTAAAATACCTGTGCCCTAGAGCCAAGCTACGATTATTAGTGTTCTCCTGAAGCTACAAACCATTCTGCTGCACGGGAAGAAAACTGCCTTCTGAAACATTCTCTTAGACGTTTAGCTCCCCAGTGGCTTCTCTTCTAAAGCACCACACTGCTCTCCTGTAGGGAAACAGCGTTTGCTCCCCTCCCAGAGGAGCCTCGTGCCTGTGTAGGTGCTTTTCCTGTCTCCTGCTTACGGCTGGAGGATGCATTTCTTTGTTTCCCTCCGCAACAACATCTTTGGCAAAGTAGCTAAAATTCATGATGCATCCTCGTGGAAATGCTGCCTGGGTAGAAGCAGGAATGAGTGGCTCCTGGAGGTAGACTGCCAGCAGTCAAAAGAAAATAAAGCTGTTTTATTACTTCACCAAACAGTGAATGTTGTTACAGTGTATATTGCGCATGCTTAATTGAGCTTGATTACTCAATCTGCTCACCTTAGTAACTCACTTTGGTTTAATCAGAGGTAAGTCATTGTTCAAAACCAGGAGGTGTTCTCATTTTCTGGGTAAACGTTGGGTTTTCTAAATAATCCTAAAGAATTGCCCCAACTTTGTTGCGTTAGAACAACACCCAACACAACAAATCAGAAGAGAAGGTAATTGTCTTGATGTGGTGCTGTCCTAAAGCTGTTTTTTGCAGGTCATTGCAAATAGGAGGAACTGCTCTGTAAATGCAAAGTCAAAAATGTGGATTATGTGTTTTACTTGGTTCACTTCTGTGTACATATGTATGTTCTTTTTATCTTCCCCTGCATAGTGAACCTAGGATAAAAGGACCCCAAACTCTTTGTATAAAGCACCAGTTTTCAATCCAAACTCCTTCATGGCTGAACCGTGACAGTGAAGGTGAGAGAATATAAATGAAATGGTCCCACTGCTTCTGCCCATACTTGTGCCACTCTAAGATCCCTTACAGGAGTGATGAGTTATTTGCCTGCAGCATTTATCCATGGGGAGGGTTGTGTGGAAACATGCTTGGGAAGAGTGCATTCCTGTGTGGCAGGGAATCATCACAGAAATCATTCCTGAAGTAAGCGCTAGCCAAAGCTTCCCACCACAGCCTCAGCAGCAAGGCTGGGGGTCAGAACTAGAGGTGGGACCAGCCTTTACTCTGCACTGTGCTGTTTTTAAGGCCCCACACAGAGGGAAGCTTTTTAAATGGCCGCAGGCTGTGCTGATAATACACAATTGCAACCTCCCCAGCTGGCATTTAGTGTTTCTAACCTGTCCCTGAAGCTGGGGTACACTGGACTTCCCCTTGGCACTGCCTCAGGTTTTCTTTTGAGGCTGCCTCCAGTTCCTACAATCTTTTTTCCCCCTCTCCCTATATTTAACCTTCAGCTTCATCCTGTTTCATTGGTGATCCCAGCTCTAATTTCTGTGGTTTGTATCTCTTTCCATATCTGTGGATTATTCAAAAGGGATCTACTCACCTTTCTGAATGACATCACGAGGGTAGCAGCACCTTTCACTGACACTAGCAGTAAATAAATACTGCAGACCTCTTTTATTAGGAAGTGCAAACCCACAACAAATCCTGCCCAGAGTGTGTTTGATAAATCAGATTTTTTGCAGACATCTGGAGATTGCATTTGCAAATCCCCAGCCAGCTTGTTTTGTAGTCATTGTTGCCATAATTCAGGTTAATGTTGTTGCCACTTTTTACTTGCTAAAACACATGTGGCACTTTATTGCTTAAGAAAAAAAAGTGGCTGCCTTGGAACAGAAGTTCTTTTAAAACCCTTCCTGAAAGTTTGCTGTTTGGAGAAACAAATGTCAAATCAATTGTCCTATCTTTGAATTGCCATTCTGAAAATGCAAGCTGTGAAAAGAGATTACTTGGGCTCTGCGATAGGGACAGTGTAGGAATCTAGATTGAGAATTATGTACCAATAGAGACCTAAAATAACAAGTGGAACATGTAAACTTTTAGCTTTTCCTGTAAAGATTTGCTCAAAAAATATTAGATCCCAAGCGAGAATGCTCATGCCAAGTTTTAAATCTCATTTGAATTTTTATAGCTGTTATAATCTCTGATATATAACCTTGGAAATAGGGTCTCGTAACAGAAATGCCGAGTCCCTTGACTATTGCCTCGCAAAAAAGAGTTGCTGTAATAGGCTGCAATTCTGAGACGAGTTTGCAAGGCTGGCTTATGTCTGCATATCATCACTCAAATGGGTCTACGCTGGGCTCTTGACGTTATTGGAGGTTATTTGTGTGTACGTGATCAGGCACCTGCAGCTGTTCCAGGGGTGTCAGCCTTCCAGGCATAACAGGCACAGTCCGGCCTATCCTTATCCACGGAAGTGGTGCCACAGGGAGAGGCTTGGGGCTTGGACATGCTGTCTGGAGGAGGGAAGAACAGCTTATTTTCTGTTTTGCTGTCCTTATTCCTCTGTATTTCCACACAGAAGAGATGGAAGTTCCCAAGGAGCCAAAAGGATTCCACATGCCAGTGCTCTTTTCCCTCTCATTATCATACGCTTGCAATCAAACTCTAATTTTTGAAATAAAAAACCTGCAGGATTCTTTATTGGGACTATTAAACCTTCAATCTTCATTATTTAGGACGGCTACTTACCTTTTACTCAATGAAGCCATAATGCAACTGCTCCTATAAAAACTATCGAAATGGCTACTGTGGCAGTGAGTAGATTTTCCTCCGTGTAAAATAATCTTCTGTGAGTAAGACATAACTATCATTCACATTAATTAGGCAGCCATATAATGGGGTGTTCAATAGCTATTACATCATTTAAATTCTTCAGTGAGCACCTCAGCCACCCAAGAACTATCCAGCTGAACATTTCTGAGTCCATAATTTTGAAATAATCCTGTAGAGGAAGAATATGCATGGCAGACTGTTGCAGACAATTTCACCAAGAAAAAATTAATTTTATTCAGATTTATGGAATTATTTTAACATTTACAAGAAGTGCATAATCCTATTCTTCCCTCCCTCCCAGAATAATGGTGCTATAAATTGGAGCCTGTTTTGGGGCTGTACTGTGTGCACGAGGGAATGTCCAAGGAGCTTGTAGTCAGAGGCCAGTGATGGCACTGGACACACACACAACAAGAGTATTTCCCTACACATTCTGTTATAAACCTGGGGCCCTGGAGCCTCGAGGCTCAGCTGAAAAGTCCTGACCCACAGAAAAGGGAGTGCAGTCATGTTTGAGGCCTTGGTATGGCTTTTACCCTTAACAATCATATGAGCCCTTAAACATTTATATTCAATTTTGGTTGTTGATTTAAAAATTTTGAGGTGAAGCCAAAGTCCTTTGATTTGAATATTATAATTAATCTCTAACTATATTATTATATATTTTTGTGCCTTTTAAGGTTAGTCCCTCAGTCGAAAGTATGTACATATGCCATGAGAGTAGGAGCTTATTCTGAGACTTGAAAGAAATAAGGCTGAATTTACTAACTGCTACATCAGGAAGAGGTTTCTGGTCACAGGCCTGTATGCAGATCTTTAACAAGCTGTTCAGATGTCTGCAGAAGGGGATGATTACTAGAAGATTGGTCAGTGGCTGAAAGTATATGAAAATAACATGTTCTAAATCAGTGTGGTTTGGCAATATGGGAAGAGTTCCTAGCAGAATGAAGAAAAGCAAAGCGTAAAAATAGGCTGGGGAGCAGGGCAGGATAGACTGTAAAGTTTAGGCTGTGCCTTTTCCCATCAGTTATGTTATTTTTGCTAATTGTATACATATTTTTTTCTTCTCAATGGTTATAAGGTACCGTATCTTACCTGACCTACAGTAGAAAGCAGCAGAGAGCTCTCTTAACAGGGAGAGCTTTTAATTCAGTATTAAACGTTGCTGGGTTCTCTGCAGTTTTTCATAATCCCCATCCAAAAGGCAGAGCCTGCAGGGGTAGGTGTCCAAACCCACCTGCGGGTAGAGTGTCAGGTCCTGTTCGTTTTGCAGCCCTGGAGGTTTGTGTTTGCCAGATGGAACTGCTCCTCTCAGCAGCAGATCCTCTTTTATAGATCCTCTATTTTTCATGTTTGCTCATTGATTTAATTAAACCAGTACACAGGGAAACTGCTGCCTTACCAAAATAACACATTTTCATCATAAACCGTAGGGACTTAGAGCTGGAGTTACCATAGGTATGACAGAATCAAGGACGGGGAGCAGGAGACAAAGGCAGGTCAAACCTCTGTGAAATTCCACGGAATCAGCTTTTGCTGTATAATTGGATTTGGTATGTGGGACCAGGGCCTGGTGAATGCTGTAGCACGACAGGTTTGACCAGGTTTTGGGTTGTCTAAGAGCAGGAACGAAGGTGAGTGTTTGTGATGAGGAACGGGCACACAGAACTGTTCTGGTGAGGAGATGAGGGATTGCCCTGCTCAGACAAAACCAGGGCCACCCTGGTTTTGTGAAAATACTGCTGCTGTTTCCTGAAAGTATGGTCTGGATCAGAATTTTATGCTCTCTCTTACTCTTCTCTAAAACACTGGATGAATGGAATATATAAACAGTTACCTGCTCCTGTTATTTCAGTGATTTGAGTTTGTCAGAGTCACA
The DNA here is from genome assembly GCA_013400735.1 of Pomatostomus ruficeps. Taxonomy (NCBI): domain Eukaryota; kingdom Metazoa; phylum Chordata; class Aves; order Passeriformes; family Timaliidae; genus Pomatostomus; species Pomatostomus ruficeps. The sequence goes on along the minus strand of VYZT01019866.1, from coordinate 437,390 downwards.
GATGGTTTTTGGGGGTTTCCACTGTATTGCTGTCTAATCCATCTTTTAGAGGATGTCCCCCTCAAAGAGAATATTCTGTGTGTTTTCTTGGATGTGACTTGGCTTTAATTTCAAACGTTTCCTGAAATTAATTATTTTGAGGTTTCCAACAGAAATGATGGGATTTTTGTTTTTCTATTCTTGCTTAAGTGTTCAAAATTCAGTAACTGACTTGCTTACAATTGTTTTAGTTCATATTATTTATAAATATACATACACAGTAATAGGAAAGCAGAAATGTGTGTAAGGTAGTGAGACATTGCTCACTGCTGTTCATTATTCCCTGGTTAGTGAGAGTTTAGGTGTAAAAATCATTACCAAAAAAGTGTCTCTGCCGAGTGTAATCCACAGTTGGAACATGAGAAGGACAAAGCGTGTTAGAGACAGCTGTGATTAATTCTCCAATTCTCCAATATTAAATCCATTAAGTATTTACTGTCTCAGCTAATGAAGAGATGGGGAATGGCCATGAATGGGTGGGGGAGGACTGGTGAGCTGTTATTTTCATGTTTCCCAGTTTCTAAGGAAGTTCCTTGCCAAGCGCTGGGGAGTTGAATGTGTTCTGGGGAAAGTGACCACAGAGCCCGTCCCGGGTGGGATGGGGCTGGTTGATTTGCCGGGCAGTGATCCCAACTCCTGGGGCGATTCAGCTGCAGGGAGTTACGGGGCTATTTGGAGCACCTGGAGGCGTTGCAAAAGCCCTCTCAGCTGATTTACAGCTGCGGTAAAGGATCCTGAATGCCTGGGCTGTTCAGCTCTTGTCATTTTTCATCTGTCACCAGTCTCTCTGTGCCAGTATCCTGGGATTACTTTGAGGAGCCCTTTGCCGTCTCTTGGGCACTATTCACCATAAACAATGAAAGCCTTGCTCTTGCCAGGGCACTGCTAGGCAGTGTTTGTTTTTGTGGTTGCTGAAAGGGTTTAAAAAATGGAAGTGCCAGTAGCTATGGGAAGCTGTATTGTGCTCATCTATGTGTCCATATGGGAGAATGTGTAATGTCCTTCACAGCACAGTGAGACATGATTGTGCCTAATTCCAATTTGTGTGGCATCCTCATTAATGTCTCTTTAAGCCCTCCATTAGAGGCCCTTAATGTTAATTAACTGGACTATGCCAATAAAGTTCTATTAGCTTCCCCCTATTAATTTAATATTATAGGCATTTAACAGATGTCTTAATTAGATGTTACACTGAAGGCTATGAGCAAAATTAAAACTAGGTCATTGTCCTGAAAGTTTCTGATATGATTTATGGTTTCTACAGCTTTGTTTGTTTTTCCTTCTGACCTCTCACAGGAAACCAAGAGTTTTAATTTTAGAGAATGTTGAAAGGAGCAACGGGTGCAAGGTAAGAAATAACTTATGGCAATAATTTTAACACATATTGTTCTTCACAGATAAAAATTCTGATTGGTGGGAAATTACTGTTTCCCCATATAAAGTATCTATTTCTACCAAAACCACTGTTTTCCCCATCTCAAGGGCAGTACTTCATATAATTTCAACAAAAATTTTTATTTCTGTACCAACTGCTTCTGTTTCCTGATTCCAAAGGATCTGTTCCTGAAAACCAGTACTGCCCACGCCGTGACTTCATCCACTCAGGGATGGTGAAGGTGGTTTGTGTCTGAGGGCTCGTGCCAGGGAGGTGCAGCTCTCCTGTGACCTCTCCCAGCAACAGGTCCCGAAAGGAAGTGGGAGCTTGGAGGCCAGGTGCTGTTTTTGTAGGCCTGGGGCTGGAGGGGGTGATGAGCTCTGGCTCTCTCCTGGCTCCTGTGCCCTGCAGAGCAGGGAAAGGCTCTGACTGCCGTCCCAACCCCAGTTCCTCAGCTTTGGGGTGTGATTATGTAGGAACAGCTGTGTTCTCTTCAAAAAAGTGACCTTGCTTGGCTACAAATGCTTGAATGGTGACAGGGAAAAACTTGTACTAGGTACAAGGCTTCCATTTGATATTGATTAAAAGCTTCTGAAAATTATGTTTTCAACAAAACCACCACAGAAGCACTTTTATAACAGACAAATGTTAAGCAATCTAAATACAGGGGTCACTTTCACCTCCCAAACACTTCAAACCTGCCTAAGTCAATGAGAGATTGCAATTTGGGCAATCAAAAATGAAGTGTACAGTAAAAAATATAAAAGGGGCTGAGGATACGCAATAGGCTGAGGATACACAGGGGCTGAGGAAGCACAATAGCTCTGTGGACAGAGGTTAAACATTCGTAAGGCAATTCTGTGGGTATTTTAAATACAAGATGGAATGAGGGTCACTTCCACCTGTGAATTTCTAACTTCAAGTGCTTCCCTCTTAGGCTGTGCTGTGTTCCCTGCACTCTGCCATGACCACGTGTATTTATTGATCTAGACCTGAGAGCAGCAGGGTGTTGGGGAGCTCGGGGGAGCAGCCATCTGGTGGGGCTGCATGACACGTTTGGTATTTGTGTTCATGTTACACACGCCTGGTGTCTGTAACAGCATCAGCCCAGGCAAGGAGATGCTGCAGGTAAAACCTGTCAGCTGACACAATTCGCTTGCACGTGCCTGCAGCAGGCAGAGATGCTGATGTTGGCCCAGGCACAAGGATTACAAAGAGCAGTTGTCATCACCTGCAGTCTCACAGTACAGAACAGGCAGCTGAAGTCCAATTTATACAGAAGGCAACGGTAACGTTTATTACAGAGTTACAAAATGTAATTTTCACTGTACAAATTTACAATTCTAAACTGAAACACAAGTCAGGTAGTTAATACTAATCATATAACTTTAATAAAAACCAGAATATTATATACAAAAAACAGATACAACCAATTTCAACAGTCTGAGAGTCTGCTTAAAGACAGCAGACACTGCTCATTCTTCAGTGAGAAGAAATGCTTTATAAATATTTCACATGGCTGTTGCTTTTTCCATCTGCCAGAAAACCTGCTCTTTAGACTGCAAGAAAACAGCAGGCATTTCTGTGAATGCTTCAGGCTCTCCATGAAATCACAGGTCAATCGTTCCTTTCAACTTGAATTTTTTTGCAGATCGCTCACTTGCTCTGAGCAGGAACTTGCTTCCGTAGATGTAGGAAATGAATCCATCAAGCTCCAAGCTAAATACGTTGTTGAGTTTGGGAACAACTGAAAATGCAAAAGGACACAAAGTGACCGAGGTGAGCTAATGCAAATCCCTGTTATGGAAATATACTGATGTACCAGGGGATGGTATTCACCTGTAGATTTGAGCCTTAACACATTTCAAGGTTTTTATACTTTAGCAAGAGGACAAAAATAACCCAAGCCTCCAGATTTAACTGGACTACCAAAGTTAGTCCTCTTGCAGGAGCATACAGTTAAGTGTTGCACTTTTTTTAACTTGCCCATTTCTAATAAGATGTGTTTTTGGTAAGATATTGAGCTGTTGGGTGGTGACTTCTGCCACTTTATGCAAAGAACCAAAAGCACTGATATAAACCAATGTACTCAGAGGTGCAGAATGGAGAGTGTATTCAAGAAATTTTTTTATGATTCAAGTCATGAAAAGAACTGAAAAAAACTCTTACATACCTTTTAACTTGTCCTCTTTGGTGATAATTTTGAAGACGTGTTTAAATTCCTGTAGAATGATTCCTGTTATCCCAACATAAGAGGGACACTTTGATTTTGTCACTGGAAGAACAAAAGTATGTATTAAAAAATTTCAGATGCACTTTATTTGCTCTTCTCCTGCTGCCTCATGATTTTAAAAACCAGTTTGCAATATTCTGTTACGGTAATCACTGGTAAAATGTGCAGTTAACCTTTGCAACCAACAACATGATTTTCAAGAGCAGTTGTAAAGCAGTTAGCATTTTAAGGAGAGAAAGAATCCAGCAACATATGATCTCAACTATGTGATTCTAGAGTTAATAATACTGAAAGGAATTTAAAAATAAGCACCTGAACTACAGGAGCATCTACTTCACTTCAGATGATGTTATAAAATCAAACACAATACCTGTCACAATGGCTCCATGGAGATCAGCTTTTAGCAGCTTGCCCTGAGTCATATGGGGTTGCCTTGAAGAAGAGAGGGGAATCACAGAAGAGGAAAAAAACCCATATGATCTGTCAGGTTTACGAAATGTGACCATGGCTATTGTAATCATGGTCAAAGGTTACAGAAACAGTACATATGCTTATCAATTAACCAGAGAGTTTCAAGCAGTAACTCAATGAAACTGGAATTATCTACTGTATGAAACCCAGACTAAATTTAAAATACATCAACATACGCATCGGGTTTGAGGCCATGGCACAGGTCTCTGATGTACTGTTTCCAGAGCTCATGGAGGGGGAGGAAGATGGCATATCTGCAGTAAAAAAAAGAAAAAAAAAAAAAAAAAAAAAAAGAGATTTCTATTTTTCTACTCTTTTACCTCCCTGCTTACTCTGTTAGCAAAGCAGGGGCTTCATTCAACATCCATCAGGTCAAGGGACCTTAAGCAGAATTTTGACTCTCTGGTCACAGCCTGTGCAGCTTTAAAAACTGAAGCCAGAGGTGATTGTGTTTGGGTTTGATTTCTTGGCATATTTAGGTACACAAAATGAAATGGACAGAAATGAATCATGCACCTATAGAGACAAGAGAAATCTTTCCTCATGGTGAAATGCCACAAGCAGTGTTTCAGGCTGACTTTACATACTGGAGGGTTCCTACAACACGCATGTGCTGCTGCTTTTACACACTTTTGATGTATTTCTGCTTTACTACACAAAGAAGACATTCAAGGTCTTACCTTTGCTGTTCAGGCTCAATTTCAAACAGACGCAGCTCTCTCCTCTGCTTGGCAGTGAAACCTTTTGTCTTCTTCCTCTTTTGCTTGGTCTTTTTTTTGGGATAATGCTCCAGAACTACAGCTTTCCGAGTTAACATGTCCTGGATAGCCTCATCTTTCATTTTGGGCATGCTGCGCTTCAGGAAGCCATGTACAAATGTCTTGGCTTTTTCTGAGCCCTGGGGCTAAAGACATGTGAAAAGACACTTTAAAATAGTGTGTGTCAATTAAATTAGAACTTCCTGCTAACCAGTGGTTTGATCAAGTCGGCACAACCTCCATGGGAATGGGAGATCTTCCCGTCAGTGCCAGTGGAGGCAGATGTGCCCACGCCGAGGCCCCTGCGGCAGGGCCGAGCACGGGCACATCCCGGCCCTCGGGGCTGGCCCGGTGGGGGACTCATATTCTGGAGCAAAAGCCCTTTTTTGCATTCTGTTTGAAACGGTGAGTTCCGAGTGGGATTTACAGGGGGAACCGCGGACCCAACCCACCCCCGGCCCTACAGTGTCCAGCGGGGTTTAAAAGACCGTGCAGGAGTGGGAATCGGCCAGCAACCCCCGGCACGGTGTTCTGGGGGCAAGGGCCGGTCGGTACCTGCAGCCGCAGCTCCCCGGTCTCCTCGGGCGGCAGCCGGCGGTACAGCTGCCCTGCAAGGCACGGCGGCGCGGGGGTCGGCCGGGGCGGTGACCCCCAGCCCCACGCTGCATCCCTCACCTTCCACCGCCCACCCTGCATCCCTCATCCTCCATCGCCCGCCCTGCATCCCTCACCCGTTACCCATCCCTCATCCTCCATCCCCCACCGGCGCCCCCCTGCACCGCTCTCCCCTCATCCCTCAGCCTCCATCCCTCTCCCTCCCCTGTCCCCTCATCCCTCACCCTCCCTGTCCCCCCGTCCCTCTCTCTCCCCTGTCCCCTCACCCCTCACCCTCCATGTCGTCGCGGCGCAGCC